>JASANC010000941.1:0-21914 GCA_030248135.1 Theristus sp. LFF4_11 | reverse complement strand
TTTACGTCTGCAAGCGCATTGGGTCGCAGAACCACAAAAACAGTTATTCGGGGGCTGAATGACTGGAAATCCTTTTGAAATAAATCTGCCAGCGCTTGTACCGCTCTTATATGGGCAACGGCTGTTGAAATAACTGACTCTCTGTAAAATCAGAAAGTTTTGAATCTCATGGAAATGCGAACAGGCGTGAAACACGCACGCAATTGTTTTCAGGCGCCGCTTTGTCAATATGTCAACATCACTTTCACCCGGATTTATTACACCTTGGTCTCATCTCGTCTCTATGGCGGCTACGTCAACTTTTGGCATGGTGTGGCTATTGATAATGCAATATACATGTACAGTACGTATGTACACAGTTGATGCCTGCGTGGGTCAGCAATAACAGCATTTACAAGCGTGACCTAGACAAAAGGTGTTTGCGGCGTCAGAACAACATACAATGTGTTATCATCGACAATCAAATCAACTCCGCCGTTGATTTATAAAAATAATGCTTGTTTCACTAATATTCACACTGCGCAACACGCACTCCATGTCGTATTGTCGGTGCACGTGGGCACAACATCCGTCTGCGCTGGTCATCTTTTTTGTTGGGCTGTGCAGCCCCCCCCCGGGCCCTGTCGTACTGACGAGCCTGGGTGCCCGCGGTAAATCCTAACTGGGCGAAACAACAATTAATTGGAATTACACGGTTATACAGTTCATTTTTATGGAGAAATTGATTTCCAAAACAAAAGAAGCTACGAAAATCGAACTTCTGTTTCAGTTTTTCCTCATTTACGACCTCAATTTCCACAGTGTGGTGCAGAAATGATTGCGTCGAGCAAAGTTTGACATGTAGAACCGTGCCGTTTGGAAAGTAAAGCTTTTCGCATTGTTGTTTTTCACGGTCACACAATTCGTTCCCATAATCATCCAATGAGCTTTATAGTTTTTTTTGAAACTTTTAAATCAAAGCAACGTTCTTTAAACACAATCGATTTTTTGGGAAGAATACTTGCATAACAAATGAGTTGTGTCGCCATTGAGTTCGACGATGCAGAAAAATGGTAGAAGAAATTTTTTCTGGGGTTTTCTGTCACGCCTGATAAGCTATGAAGAAAGCACGTTTGGCAACAAAAAAAATAAAAAGTAAAAGTAACCGCCCGATTTTGCGGCACGACCATAAGAAATGTCGGAAGCCGGAAGTCGCATGTCGTCGGTGGCTGCGGCCACTCCAATGGCGGCGTCGTCGCGCGCGTCCACGATTGTCGTGAAAGCGAGTCCGTCGCCGAATCCGACGATCGCAAACACGCTCAGGTGGAAGAGTTTTTTTTCAAAAGTAGTTTTCACAGTTTCACCGCACTAACAATCCAACTCAATAACATAACATCCAATTGGCTGATTGGTTGGTGGTCACGTGATTCATGCATTCTGTGCAAACCGACCTCCGCAATTTTCAGCAATTCGTGCACAGAATGCATGCACCAACCTATCAGCTAGTTGGATATGTTATGGAGTTAGACTGTATGTACAATTGTACTTGCTCATGTAGGAGCAGGGCTGTTATTTCTGTGAAATTCTGCAGCATAAATGCTGTAAAACAATTAATTGATGCAAAGAGAAACGTTTAACAAACGGAGACTGATCGCGTTGCAACAAAACTTCCATCGACTTCAAAACCAAAAACACTGGTTCATATACGGCGGCCATTTTTAAACCAGTTGTTTGAATGACTTTGTTAGACCGGACGACTGTTGTTGTGTTTTGCGCTAAGCTCCGACAACTCCTGCAGTCTCCAACGACTCCCTGAATTTTGTGGGTACACAAATTTGTAGCCACGCCCCTTACCATTCTTGAAAAGCTGTGCATTTGTGTCATACAGTACATACATAGATCCTCGAAATATCCCTCTATTAAACGGATAAAGCACAAAACACCGAAAACAAGAAAAAAACCCTGGTTTCCGCAGTCCGTCGCCGATGCCGAGCGTGGGCGGCGTCTCTCCGGCGCCATCGAACGCCAGCAGTCGCATTGTGTTCGTGAAAAAAATGCCAAAAACAGCGGACGACGACGATGAAGACGCGAAGTCGGCGAAGCGAGACGAACGAGACTGGTCGTTCGGCGGTGGAGACTTCGGATTCTCGTGCTCCAGTTTCGGCAGCAAGCTTGGTAAAATACAGTGGCGGCCAAAAGTGTTGGAACGCTGCGCGCGCGAGTGCTGTGTATTGCGCGTGTGTTGCATCAGCCGTACAAACGCTGTTATAAGAATTTATAGGCAACGTTGGGTCGAAAAGTGACCCGTTACCCAACGTTGCCCTTAAATTCTTATAACAGCGTTTATACGTTTTGTTGTTGTTGTTTTTTTTCGAACGTGCTCGTCCGAATGCGACGTCGTTGTGGGCTAAACGATGTGCCTGTCAAGCGCAGCAACCCGCCCGCGGATTTTCAGTTTGGCTGACGATCTTTTCACATGAATGAAAAAAGTGACAAGTCAAAAACCGAACTGAAATTCAGGCGAGTGGTGATTAACGGAGGGCGTTATTGTCTAAAAAATGACGTCATTTCAATGGGACCTTTTTTCGAATAACGGCACGGTACACTGCACAGCGTGCCTGATCGTGGAGCTGCTTGTGATCATCGCGATCTGCATGACGATGATCGTGATTGGCGCCGTCAACCTGAACGACTGCCAGGAGAGCGCGTTCATGCCGATCTGGCTGCTGATCGCCGGCATCTTTGTCATCCTGCAAGGCGTCATCACGCTCGCACTGAAGATCGCTGGGCTGTTCGATTTGGAGCAGGTTTACTATGCTGCATGCAGGGAAAATACACAGGCAAACTCTAAAGTAATCAACAAAGAAAAACTTTTGGCGATCTGCAATAATGATTGATTCGACACTATGTTGAGTTATGTACCAGTGGTTGCTCAAATCAGAAGATATTCGACTTTTTTGTCATTGCATGTTGCATGCGAATGTGACGAGTGTTTCTTCTTAAAGTTTGCTGTGGGGTTTATCCCGTCAATTCTCTCGACGAATCCGCTCTCGCTCAAGCGATTTACGTCAAATTTTACATTTAATTTTTTTTGCATAGGTTCTGGATTGTCAAAAAGAAAAACATTTCTTTTTCAGCATGCAGCTTACGTCCAAATTTTTTAAAGTTTGTTTTTTGGCTCACTGTGTCCCTTGAAAGTCCACGGAGTCATTTGTATATACACATATTCCGAAATATCGAGTATCGTGTCGACTCTTACAGTTTTTCTACTTTTTTAAACTCTTCAGAAAACGGAACACACACGCAAGATGACCATGATCATTGTGACCGTGCTGTTTCTGTTCATTCAGATTCTCTGGTTCATCGCAGGTAACGTATGAAACATTGAACTCTTGGCCACTATTTTTGGGTCAGTCAGTCTGTCAGTTTTATTCTGCAGTAGCAGTGCACGACATAATACCAGAGAAGTGTAAGACACCGCATGAGTAGGCAAGCGAAATAATTCCGGTGTCTGAAACGGAAATAGGGGGAGACACTCTTTTACCAAAGCAGACAATATAGGCGCCGGCGTGGTGTACACGGCCGAGCCGCAATTCACCGCGACGTCATTGGCGAACTACTGCGACCAGCTGTTGTATCAGTTCTCCTGGTGGTTGATCACAATCGTGCTTGTCAGTGTCACCGGAGGATTGGTGATCGTTTGCGTACTCTATTATTGTTACGAAACTTGTTGAATTTCGATATGCCCGCATGGGTACACGAATATGCCATATGGGCGTTTGTGGGCGCGGCATCCTCCTCCAGTGATCGTGCAGTTTCACCATGCGTACACTACTAGCACTGTAAAGCAAACTATACATGCGCGCGCTCTTTTGCCTGCGAGAAAAAACTGATCTGACTTATTCGAGTATCCATACCGCACGATTTCATCCTTACACTGAAGAATTATAGTCAGACAATAAACTAGCCAATTGTCTGAACGCGCATGAACTGCTGTGGCCACGACTAAAATCCTAGATCGAAGACCGTACATGAAGTAATGCTGCACAGTAACAAACAAGCAAACGCACGCATACGCTGACACGCGCACCGCAGTATTATCGTGTTTTGTGTGCCTGTGTGTTTGTTTGATACTGTGCAGTAACTCTGTCATACATAACAGAGTGCAATGCTTTCAGACGGATGTGTTTTCCTTGTGGTCTTCTGCTTTATGTCTTTTGCAGTTTCTTACCGAAAAAGTTTTCTCGATGTATGTCATGAATGTACATTGTATAATCATTTGGTACAAAGTGACTGCATGTTTTGTTGTGTCATACGTTTGTGATGAATTTTTTTTGTATCATGTGTTCCAGACACGGATTTTTATCCGTTTCTAAAATCAGAAAGATCATCTTTTTTTCAGTATAAGAAATGCAGAAATTTTAGAAAAAGTACATTACAAAAAAGATTAGAAAGTTTTCTGAAAAAAATCACGACTTAAAAAAAATACACATATTAAAATGATTGTGCTGTAAGAAAACACGATAATTTGTTTTTCAACGCACCAAAAAAAGTATACCGAACAATTGATCCGTTCCAGGCGACCTCTCCTGCGATTTTCATGCTTCGCATACTCAAATGTACATAGTCTAACTCTACAACATATCCAACTAGCTGATTGGTTGATGCATGCATTCTGTGCATGAATTGTTGTGGAGGCGGAGTTTGGTTCGCATGGAATCCGTGCGTCAGGTGACAATAAAAAAAGTCTAAAAGTAAGCAAAAAATCAATCATCATTACTCAACTGTTTCAAGTTCAAAAACCATGGATGCTGCGGGCCAAGGCGCGCACAACGTGCGGGGCGGGCCTGTTGCCCCTCTAAGCTTTTTACTGCCACCACCGCAGTGAGGCCGGCAATATCCACAGCACTCCGGTCAATGTCCGCTCAGGTCGGTGTTGCCGCCGCCGGTGTCGTGCAGGCCGGTGCCCGGTCCGACGTAATAGTACCAGTAGATCGCGTTGAACAGCGTGAAACCCAACGGGAACAGCAGCGTGCTGAATTTGTCGATCGTGTCCGCGTTGCAGGCGCACGACGACTTTGAGCGTCCGGCGGAGGCGGTCGAGCCGGCGAACGAGCACGCCCGCGGCAGCGCGCACGTCGGCGAACCACTGCAGTGGCGGCCGAGTTCCTCCTGTACCGGCTCCGGCGCAGCGCTGAGCAAATTGTACTGGTCGTCGTCGCGACTCGGTCGCAGCGGCGAAGTCGTCGTCTCGTGCTCGTGGCCGTTGTTGTTCGGCAGCAGCTTCTCCGCTCCTCCGTTCGTGTCGTTGCGCTTCTGGTGCTCAGCCGACTCATCCGAGCGGCCGCCGGCCGCGACTAGCAACGGCCGCTGCTGTCGATGGCGCTGCTGTCGCTGCTGCTGTTGCTCTGCGACCGCCTGCGCCGCCGCCATCTGCTGCAGCGAGTCGTTGCGCTCCAGACGGACGTCGTAGTGCACCGGCATCAGCAGCTGCGGCACGTCGCCAGCCGTCCGCCGCTCGCCGTCAGTGGCGCCCGTCAAACTGGCGACACGACGACTGTGAGCGTGGTCGCCGCCGACGGCAGCACCGGCGACGCCCGCCAACTGGCGCATGTCGTTCGCGCTGCTGCTGCCGGCCACGGCGGCGATCGCGCGCAGCCGACACGCCTCGGTCGCGGTGGAGGCAGCGCCGAGTTGCAATAGATCTGCAGTGGTCACGCCAGTTGTTGCATGGCGACTCACAACTCGCCAATCAAGAAAACATGAATAGCGGAACAACGTCAGGCTGATCCGGTTCACAGTTACTGCGTATAGTGCAGTTTACGTCCCGGCTTGAAACCCGGATTACGTCTCGGTTTACAATCCCGGTAACATTCCGATTAACATCCCGGTTGACACCACAGTTTACAAGGCGGCTTACAATTCGGTTTCGGTTTACTTTGCGGTTTAAAATTCAGTTTACATTTTGGCTTACAAACGGGCTTGCATTTGTAAGCACGGTCCGTGCTACCATAAATGTGCAGTAGCGGGTTTTATTGAGCATGATTGAAAACGCCAACACGATTGTTCGCGCCAACCTCGTTCATTGTTGTGGTAGGCGCACGCCAAATGGTCGGCGGCACGTCGCCGCCAGACGACCGGAGTGTCAGCGCCGTCCAGCGTTGTCGCTGCGGCCGCCATCAGCGAATGTGACGACTGCACGCCGCCAGCTGTCGAGTGCGCCAACGACACTGCGTGGTTGTTGTTGTTGTTGTTGGCGGACGACGGCAGCTTGCGTGCGTTGTTGCAGCGAGTCACGTAGCACACGATCGCCAGTTCGACCATGGTGCCGAAGACGAACGTGATGCAGCCTGCCAGCAGAGACAGACGTTTGCGAGTGTATGAACGAACGAACGCCACCGAAATCCAATCAGCTCTACGTCATTTGGATGTCTACTGTCGCCCCAAGCAGCTTTTTGAAGCTGCGCAGCCTTCTTCTCGTGTTGAAACCATTCCCGGCGTCACTCGTGCACCGCTCCCTTACTTTAAACCGTCAAAGTTTGCCATTTTCGGGTGTTGCTGGAATTAATGGGGGAAGCTACTAGTATTATTGGAAACAGCTTTCGGGTCAAATGACAGCGAAATATACCACAACATGGAGCCGTCCATATTCGGCCTCAACTTGCTAACACAACGATTCAGCAGTCACAGCAAACTACACACAGTGGCGACCAAAAGTTTGGAACCCCTTTGCGCGCGTGTGTGTGTGTGTGCGGTGGTAAGATATATGCGTGGTTTTATTGTGCGTCTGTCCGCTACACATGCTAGCTTTTTGTTTTTTATGAACACAACTAGTGTTGCCGCGGTATCCAAAAATGACGGTTACCGAGCCGTGTACCGAGAGCATTTTTGGCAAACCGAAACCAAAACCGTACCGAAGGTTTTTTGGCCATTTTTTACTGAAGCCGCACTACTCGGCCCAAAAAACGTGAACCGTGGCAACACTAAACACAACAATGCACATGACACAGTGCCTTTAATTATTTTTGCTTTTTTGGACGTTGCAGTGGCTTGACAATTTGCTCACTGCCAAAACTGCCACAGGAAAAATATCTTTTTATGCCCTCATGCTGCTTTAAGGCCCGTTCATACTGACGTATGCTGACGTACGTCGACGCACGTCAAAGGCACGTCTCCATAAACAGTAATATGCAATAACACAAGACCTAACGTGCCGTGCCGTGCCATACATGCATACGTCCGTATGAACGGCAGTATGCAGTATATGTTATTGCACCTCCGATCCTGTTCCTTTTCTTTTCGCTACTTCTGTATGTTGCGAAAAAAGTTACAGGTTAAAAGAAACACCCTGTACCATTTGTACACTCCAACTTTTGGTTTTCTACCGGTCGCATTTGCCTTTTGTGGCTGCATGAGCAACGGCAAAATTGCTAATTGTCGATTTTCACAACAACGTACTGTACATTAGTATGAATATTTCATTCGATTGACATAAATTTTGTAAAAAAGTGTCAACAACACTGCACAAAAACATGCGAGCCCCAACTGTTTTTGCTATTATTGTTGATTATCTAAAAATGCGGGAGACGCATATAAAAGGAGGAATATGGCCTTGTGTAAGCAGTGAAAGACTTGGCTCGACAACGCTTTTCAAGTCTCTAATGTGGTACACACGGATACAAGTACATAAGAGCCATATTTTTGCGCCGTTTATTTATGATTTCGGTTGCACATGGCAACCCTCGTACTTTGTATTGTAAACAAATGAAACTTTCACATTTGCGGATTTCGGGCATTTAGCGACCACTAAAACTACTAAAATAACAATCAGACTTTAGCTCGCTGACACTGGTTTGTCCAGGACAAATTGTATCGCAGAAGCATTGCGGAACGCAAGGTCTCCTGTGGCAAAGGCAATGACTCACGGGACAGACGGTTTATCCTGCCACACTAGTTGAAGTTGACACCGGTAAAAAAGGTGAAAATCAATGGAAGACAACTCCTTTTTGTCACTGGTGCTGGTGTGTACACAGCGGTGCGTACGTTAACAACAACGAAAAAGCTACATGCAACAATGTTTTGCAATCTCTGATTTTTCTGTTTTTGCACAGAATTTACAGAATTTCGCACATGGCGTGATTTTAGATCAAATCGAAGAGGACAATTATAAAATAACTTCAAAGTTTTACGCTTTTCAGCAAAACGAAAACGAAAACGAAAGTTTCGGATTCGCTGCCCTCCGGGGATATAGCGACCGCAGGCCACCGAAACCGAAATCGGGCTAAGATCACTGGTGCCCCCCAAGACAGAGCGGGGCTTAGAGGCTGTTTCGCGGCCGATTCGCCCGAAATCGTCACGATTTAACATCTAGAGTTGCTCACGTAAGAAAACTAACCAAAAATCCGTGATCAGCGCATTGAATTACCCTGGAAAACACCCTTTTCTTTTTTTTCGTTTCTGGACCGATTTCGCCAATTACCACGGCCGATTCGCCCGAAATCGTCACGATTCAGCATCTAGAGTTGCTCACGTAAGAAAACTAATCCAAAATCCGTGATTAGCGCATTGAATTCCCACGGACTAGACGTTTTTCCTGTTATTTTTCGTTGCTCAGACAAAATTTGTAAGAGTGAAAAACTGATATCCAGTCAAAATGCAACGAACTTTCAAAAAAATGCACAATTTTCACCCAAAAAAGTGCCCGGGCAAAAAAATAAACTAATTTTTCAAAATCTACGGATGAAATTACCCCAGGAAACATTTTTGTTCAACTGTGAAAGTGTTCCAGCTAAAAATTGAAAGAGCGAACACTTAAAACCAGGTGAAAACCCTGCGAACTTTTAAAAATACCCAATTTTTACCCAAAAACAAGGTCGGGGCAAAAAATTAACCCAAAGAGCAAAATCTACGGATGAAATTACACCAGGAAACATTTTTGTTCGACTGTGAAAGTGTCGCAGGTAAAAATTGAAAGGGCGAACACATGTTGATTACATACCTGAAAAAAAATACCAAGAAAAATAAGTAACACTGTTTTCAGAATAGGTTTTTCGTGTCTACAGCGCATGAAAAGTCGTCCGATGAAAATTTTTTCGCGGCTCCAAGCACAACTTTGGGTGTTCGTTTCGTGTGCACAGAGCCAAGTTTGTGGCTTATACAATGCTCGCTGGAGGCAGCGAGCAAATTTGAAAAAAGCGCGCTGGGGTATAACGGCTCATATTATGCGTGATGCGCTCTCCGCTCGCTGCGCTCGCTCGCGCATCCGCATGATTATTGTTGTTTGCTCCTCATGTTTTGCGCATTAAAAACTCGCTCCATGCCACAAGTTCAATCGCAGTAAAAAGCCGCACCGCAGAATCTGTGTGTCTGTTGCGAAATGGATACCACACATGTGGTATCTGTTGTATTTCAAACAACAACTGAAATTGATTCAATGAACAAATAAGTGCAACTACTGAAGTTGCACCACTAAATTCAGCAGTGGCAAAGACCATGCGGATCCCGAGATCACTTCAACTCAACGTAGCATCACTGATCATAATCTCGTGTGTTTTATTGCTGATCGTTCGCAACGGTGTCGAAACGCCCAATGTTGAACATCCAGTTCAAAAGTGGTATTGGTATTCGAAGATGGCACATTTGAGCGGTATGAACTACGGAAGGAAACGGTAAAAACTTGTGTGCCAAATGATACCAAATAACGACAAATGATAAAAGTGACACGAATAATTTCAGCATCAGAGACGCCAACGTGAGCAGCGTCGATTTCTCCGGTATGCCGGAGCTCAGCGAGAATCACACGTTGAACTGCGCCCGGACGAACACGCGACCGCCGTACTTTCTGTGCGTTCACCCGCCGCAGTTGGACGGGACCACACACGACGCTCTGATGAACACGCACCAAGTGGAGCATGTTATCGCCGAAATTCTGCTAAAACTCATGAGTGAAGGTGGATATAATCAGTGAAGGACTTTGGAAGTGTAGGCAAAAAGCGTAAAGAAAAAAACACGGCATCTCAAAACGGCGATCAAGAGTGCTGATAGAATGTGCTCATGTTAGTCCACTCATAAACGCGACTTTAGTAGCCGACCGATTGGCCTTTTAGCAGCTGTTTTAAAACCATTTGAACAGTACGTCCTTGCAGTTTTTTAGAAGCCGTTTTAGTTGCTTTTTAGTGACCACTTTAATAGTCATACGAGTAGCACCTTGAGAAGCAGTTTGAGTTGCTGGCTAGTAGCCGTTCGTACAGCCTTTTAAGTAGCCATTGAAGTAGCCATCTAGTTGCCGTTCTATTAGCCTCTTGAGTAGCCATTGAAGTAGCCATCTAGTCGCTGTTCGAGTAGCCTTTTGAGTAGCGGTTTCAGCAGCCGCATTAGTATCTATTTTCGTTGGCATTCTATTAGCCGTTTCACCAGTCCCAATCATCCAATTTTGCTCTAATAGTGCAGAGTCGCACGACAACGTCACGTTGGTCGACATCGGCTGCAACGTCGCAATGCACTCGTTGTACATCGCGACCTTCGGCTATCGCGTGCTGGCCGTGGAGCCTCGCGCCGCGCACTACCCACTGGTACACAGCGCGCTGTTGCTCAATCGAATTCCGACCGACCGATTCCGTCTGTTGCCGTACGCGTTGGGCGACCGACGCGGTACAGTCGCGTTGTCGCATAGGCCGGGCAACTATGGTGCGTTCCAAGATTAGTAAATGTCAGACGTTCGTACATCAACGCCCATGTTCGTCAAGTGACGTGTCGTGACGTGACGTGGTGTGACATGACATGACGTGACGTGACGTGACGTGACGTGACGTGACGTGACGTGACGTGACCTGACGTGACATGACGTGACGTGACATGACGTGACGTGACGTGACGTGACATGACGTGACGTGACGTGACGTGACGTGACGTGACATGACATGACGTGACGTGACGTGACATGACGTGACGTGACGTGACGTGACATGACGTGACGTGACGTGACGTGACATGACGTGACGTGACATGACGTGACGTGACGTGATGTGACGTGACGTGACGTGACGTGACGTAACGCTATGTGGCGTGACTTGACGTACGTACATACATGTGCACATAAGACTGGATAGACGGCAGTATTCGACAATACAACCACGTAACGTGACGTGAACTGCCCTGACCTGACCTGACGTGAGATGAGGTGACGTAACGTAACGTCACGTCACGTCACGTAATGGAATGCGTTTGTCAGTCCCCACTACACAACAACCCGGTATTTGTCAAAATTCTTCTGCGGTGAAAACAAAACAGACTGTTGATTCATCCAAAACCTGCTCACAGCTGCTCAACACGAACTAAACTGCACAAAATTCGGTTGTTCGATTTGTTGTTGACGAAGATTAAACTGTTGCGCAGGTGATTCGTACATTGTCGGCCATCGCGCCGCAATGAACGGCTCGCAAACGGTCAACGTCACGCACATTCTGCTTGACGATCTGATTCCGATCATCGAGACAAAAACGGCCGTGCTGAAACTGGACGTGCAAGGCTTCGAGTGTGCTGTGCTGCTCGGCGGAGCGCAGTTTCTCCAAACAATCCACGTGCCGGCGATTATCGCGGAATTTAATACCGATTGTGTGTGTTTGTGGTCAATTCCAAGTCAATTTCGTGCCCGTTTAACAGCCATAGAAGATAGGGACTTGTCTGATTATCAATACTATCAGTGGTCAGTTCTATAAAAAGTGAATAGTGCTTGAAAAGTGAATAGTTCTACTCCAGGGTGTCCCAAAATTTAGACCTTGACAAATTCCGGTTGAATACTTGAACCACAAGTTCATCTTTGACCGAAGTTTCCCATTGATTGGATTGATATTTCTAATTTCCACGCAAAAATGTTTGTCTTTGAAGCTCATGTCTCGTTTATTTTTCCAGAATTTCTCAAAGACTAACTTTTGCAACACCCTGGAGTAAAAATGTTCACTTTTCAAACACTATTCACTTTTATAGAACTGGCCACTGGACTGTGTTCGTCGATCTTTGACCTGAAACTAGAAATTGTCAAAAAAATTCTGCCAAAAACAAAGTCCACATGAAACTTTGGGCAAAAAAGCATCACGTTACTTTCTATGGAAAGTGTCTTAGTCGCATTTTCAGATGAAAGCACAATTTTGATAGCCAAAATTCGTTTTTTATTTAATTAAAAAATTAATTAAAAAAATTAAAAAAAAAATTTTTAAGTAAAAAATTTGAACCTTAAGATTACTACTGCTGTACGTTTAGGTGTAGATTACGAATTTTGACCCCGGCCCTTGACAAAACTAGGGACCGTATACGGAGGTCATACGGCGCACGCTTGACAAAACTACGGACCGTATACGGAGGTGCGCGCAGCGAAAAATGGCGCCTGTTTTACATTCTCAGCACACGCTGCGCGCGCTTGACAAAACTACGGACATTATACGGAGGTTTTCAAAAACGATTGGAAATGATCAGATGTGGTTGGGAATCAATCAAACAATCAATCCTGAACAATTTTGGGCGCCAAATTCAAATTTTTTTTATTTTTGGCGGGAAATTCAAAAAACATTCAAAACAGTTAAAAAACAGTTGGAAATGATCAGAGTTTGTTGAATATGAATGAAAACAATAAATCTAAGCAATTTGGTCGCCAAACTTTTCAAATGACGGGAAATTTAACACCGATTGCAAGTAAAAGTGGGGGACCAGCAGATTCCATGCAACAACAGAGCTACTGTGTGTTGCACAACAAATGTCATGAAAAGAATTTCACAAAGAGAAGACGGTAGAGAAGTTTCTGACGCATATTCAAGTTTCCAGGTCAACATTAGCTCTAAAAAACCTTGGAAGTTTGTTCGCATTATGCGAGTCACCGTCTACATCAACTTTGGTGGTCCACACGCCTACATCAACTTTGGTGGTCCACAATATCACCAGGAACATTATTGCACCATTATTAATAATTGTGCATCCATACAATCAGCAATCTCAGCAACCTTGCCGCTGTTCACATGGTATAAGGCTGCTTGCTACAAAGTCTTTCTACAAAGCTGAAAAAAACCGTTTCTTTTCATCGATGTAATCTCATTTATGTAAAAATCTCATTTATGTAGTTGACTGTGCAAAAAAATCGCTGTGCAAAAAGCGCAACACAAGGTGATTGCCATTTGGTGTTGAAGTCATTGAATCAACTGTGATACACTGGAAAAAACCGCGAAACGAGAAGAAACACGAGATGAGACGCGCTAACAAAATTCCTAAACTGTATTTTTGCTTTAAAAATTTTAACATCATGCGGATGCGCTAGCGAGCGTCAGCGAGCGGACAGCGCATCACGCATAATATGAGCCGTTTTCCCCTCGCGCGCGTTTTTCAAACTTTCTCGCTGCCCTGCAGCGAGCATAGTATAAGCCACAAACTTGGTTCTGTGCACACGAAACGAACACCCAAAGTTGTGCTTGGAGCCGCGAAAAAAATTTCATCGAACGATTTTTCATACGCTCTAGACACGAAAAACCTATTATTCTGAAAATCGTGTTACTTCTTTCCCTTTGTATTTTTTTTCTGGTATGTAATCAATATGTGTGCGCCCTTTCAATTTTTACCTGCGACACTTTCACAGTTGAACAAAAATGTTTCCTGGAATAATTCCATCCGGAGATTTTGAAAATTTGGTTAATTTTTTACCCAGACTTTATTTTTGGGTAAAAAATTGGGCATTTTTAAAAGTTCGCAGGGTTTTCACCTGGTTTTAAGTGTACGCCCTTTCAATTTTTACCTGCGACACTTGCACAGTCCAACAGAAATGTTTCCTGGGGTAATTTCATCCGTAGATTGTGAAAAAATTTTTGCCAGGGCATTTTTTTCGTCAAAATTGTGCATTTTTTACAGTTCGTAGCATTTCGACTGGGTATCAGCTTTTCACTCTTACAAATTTTGTACGAAAAATAATAGGAAAAGGTCTAGTCCGTAGGAATTCAATGCGCTGATCACGGATTTTGGGTTGGTTTTCTTATGTGAGCAACTTTAGATGCTGAATCGTGACGTTTTCGGGCGAATCGGCCGTGGAAATTGGCGAAATCGGTCTAGAAACGAAAAACAAGAAAATGGTGTTTTCCAGGGTAATTCAATGCGCTGATCACGAATTTTGGGTTAGATTTCTTACGTGAGCAACTTTAGATGCTGAATCGTGACGATTTCGGGCGAATCGGCCGCGGAAATTGGCGAAATCGGTCAAGAAACGAAAAACAAGAAAAGGGTGTTTTCCCTGGTAATTCAATGCGCTGATCACGGATTTTGGGTTAGTTTTCTTACGTGAGCAACTTTAGATGCTGAATCGTGACGATTTCGGGCGAATCGGCCGTGGAAATTGGCGACATCGGTCTAGAAACGAAAAAACAAGCAAAGGGTGTTTTCCAGGGTAATTCAATGCGCTGATCACGGATTTTGGGTTAGTTTTCTTACGTGAGCAATTTTATATGTTGAATCGTGACGATTTCGGGCGAATCGGCCGTGTAAATTGGCGAAATCGGTCTAGAAACGAAAAATAAGAAAATGGTGTTTTCCAGGGTAATTCAATGCGCTGATCACGGATTTTGGGTTAGTTTTCTTACGTGAACAACTTTAGATGCTGAATCGTGACGATTTCGGGCGAATCGGCCGCGGAAATTGGCGAAATCGGTCTAGAAACGAAAAACAAGAAAAGGGTGTTTTTCAGGGTAATTCAATGCGCTGATCACGGATTTTGGGTTAGTTTTCTTACGTGAGCAACTTTAGATACCGAATCGTGACGATTTCGGGCGAATCGGCCGTGGAATTTAGTGAAACCGGTCCAGAAATGAAAAACAAGAAAACTGTGTTTTCCAGGGTAATTCAATGCGCCGATCACGGTTTTTTTGGTCAGTTTTCTTATGTGAGCAATTCTAGGTACTGAATCGTGACGATTTTGGACGAATCGGCCGTAGAAATAGCATAGGCGAAATTGGCCTAAAAAACGAAAAATGAAAAACCTGAGTTGTCCGGGGTTTAGAAGAATGTGTGACCAACGTAATGTCATTTTGGTCCGACCTTCGGGGCTTATGTAAAAGTCAGAATATTATCTAAAAATGCGGGAGACGCATATAAAAGGAGGAATATGGCCTTGTGTAAGCAGTGAAAGACTTGGCTCGACAACGCTTTTCAAGTCTCTGATGTGGTACACACGGATACAAGTACATAAGAGTCATATTTTTGCGCCGTTTTTTCTTTATTTCGGTTGCAAGTGGCAACCCTCGTACATTGTAGACAAATGAAACTTTCACATTTGCTTTTTTTCTAGCATTTAGCGACCACTAAAACCACTAAAATAACGATCAGACTTTAGATCGCTGACACTGGTTTGCACAAAGTGTATCGCAGAGGCGTTGGGGAACGCAAGGTCTCCTTCTGTGGCAATGACTCACCGGTTTATCCTGTCACAAGAGTTTGGTAAAAAGGGTGAAAATCAACGGAAGACAACACTTTTTGCACTGGTGCTGCTGTATGCACAGCGGTGCGTACGTTAGCAACAACAACAATTGTCACCCTCGTGGCCTGGTGACAGTCTGTGCGCTC
Organism: Theristus sp. LFF4_11; assembly: GCA_030248135.1. NCBI lineage: Eukaryota > Metazoa > Nematoda > Chromadorea > Monhysterida > Xyalidae > Theristus > Theristus sp. LFF4_11. The sequence goes on along the minus strand of JASANC010000941.1, from coordinate 6,347 downwards.
GGGGGATGGAGCCCCGCCGAGGGGTATGTAGGCACTTAATGACAGAGAAAACTCGATGGCTCAATGGCGTTCTATACGCTTCTCTGGGTTAACACTGGCTAAAAAACATCGCCTAAAAATCCCAACAAAACAACAACAACAACAACAACGATAAAGCTACATGCAGCAATATTTTGCAATTTCTGATGTTTCTGTTTTTGAACAGAATTTACAGAATTTCGCACATGGTGTGATTTTAGACTAAACTGAAGAGGACAATTGAAAAATAACTTCAAAGTTTTTACGCTTTTCAGCAAGCAACAACAAACGCGGCGCAAAATTTTGATATGTTTCAAACACTAAGACCGTGAAAATAAATGGTAATTCTGCGGACGGGAAACCAAAGCTACATTTTTTGGTGAGAAAACTCATTTTACACAATTGAGAAAACTTGCGCAAGTCTATCCAATACTAAGATCGTAAATGCTTGTCTCTGTGTTCTACACATTTCCGTTCACAATTTTGGCTCTTCAACTTTTTGCGACAAAAGCAGGCAACGTCTCAACTCAACTTCACTCGTTTCATCTCATCTCGCGTAAAAATCTCATTTGCAGTTGCGTGCTGTCACAGAGTGTTATTGGTAGTAGTTCCTTTGGCCCACCTTGTATATCAACCGTTCTGGTGGTACACTTTCAAGTAAGTGTATTTTGGATTTTCAAACTGAATTTGTTTCCTAAAAGTAGCAAATTTCATTTTCAGGACTGCAGCGGGTGAAATTGCGGTGGAACCCACGGGGTAGGAAGGAAGTATCAACGGTTTGGGGAAGTACCGGGTTTCGGGGGTCGGTGTCACGGTCGCTGCAAACCTGTTTAGCGGGGGTACACTCCAACCCCCCCCCATCTCCGGTATTGCTCCTCTCTTTCCACCCTCTTTACGACTCCCCCCCCCCCTCTTTATAGATTAGAGCAATTAGAGCAACTACAAACCTGCTCCTGTGCACACAAACAGAACATCCAAAGTTGTGTTTGGAGCCGCGAAAAAATTTTTATTGGACAACCTTTCACACGCTGTAGACACGAAAAACCTATTCTGAAAACAGTGTTACTTTCCTTGGTATTTTTTTTTTGGTATGTAATCAACATGTGTTCGCCCTTTCAATTTTTACCTGCGACACTTTCACAGTCGAACAAAAATGTTCCCTGGGGTAATTCCATCCGGAGATTTTAAAAATTGGGTTAAAGACCCTGTTTTTGGGTAAAAAATTGGGCATTTTTTAAAGTTCGGAGGGGTTTCACCGGGTTTTAAGTGTTCGCCCTTTCAATTTTTAGCTGGGACACTTTCACAGTTGAACAAAAATGTTTCCTAGGGTAATTTCATCCGTAGATTCTAAAAATTTAGTTTATTTTTTTTGCCCGGGCACTTTTTTGTCAAAATTGTGCATTTTTTAAAGTTGGTAGCATTTTGACTGGGTATCAGTTTTTCACTCTTACAAATTTTGTCTGAGCTACGAAAAATAGGAGAAATGTTTAGTCCGTAGGAATTCAATGCGCTGATCACTTACAATTTTTAACTTAACTTATGATTTTTACGTGAGCAACTCTAGATGCTGAATCGTGACGATTTCGGGCGAATCGGCCGTGAAAATCGGCGAAATCGGTCCAGGAACGAAAAACAAGAAAAGGGTGTTTTCCAGGGTAATTCAATGCGCTGATCACGAACTTTGGGTTAGATCATTGATTTTGATCACAACCCCCCCCCCCCCCAACACACACATAATTTTTATTTTTTTTTAATTTGTTGCAGTAATTCAATGGACCAAAAACGAAGGCTGCGCTGAACGGATGCGAATTCAAATGAAAAAACTTGGCTATCGGGTAACGTCGATCAACGGTTCTGTTTTGAACGACTTAAACGAAACTCCAGACGGCAACGTTGTGTTCCTGAAACGGTGAAGTCAACCAACTACAGTTTGTGAAGCTAAAATGTCCTCTGTGGTAGAATATGACCCGGAACAAACGCAAACGCCCGTTCTCACTGCCCTTCATGGATTATTGCTTTTTGGTTTGTTATTATTATCTTTTCGTGCGAAGGAGGCGTAGTGATGTTTAATGATGTGTGGAAAAGCCGCACAGCTGAAAAGTTGTTTCGCGCCCGAACGTAAAATGAATATAAAATAAAATAAATTTATTTAGTGAAAAAATTCTGATTGTTTTTTCCTCAATTTCTTGCACAAATCTGCCGTCAGAATACGTTAAGTTTTGCTGATTTCAAATTGCCGCGCAGCAATGAAACATTTTCTCTATCTGTGCGTGCAAATGCATATTGGGTCACGTTTAATAAGAAAGAGAATACTTTTCTAAAACGTGTAAAACACATATGAAAAGTCGTACATGTGAACTTTTCCCCACCTAGCATCCAGACGTCCATTGCTTTGATATAAGACACTCTCGGTAGATTCTTCAGAATGTTGCCGAACTGTAAGCAAATTGACAAGAACTTTTCAAAGTATAAAAAGTTTAAAAGACTTTTAAAAATTGAAAAGACAAGCGACACGAATTTATAAAGTTTATTCATTCATTTTTGCCCAATTGTATCCGTATTGCCCCATGAATGCACATTAATTCACCTGAAACGTCAATGCCAGTAGCGAACTGACGCCAACTGTCGTGCGTGCTGGCAACGCTTTGGCATCCATACAGAAACCAACCCAGCTGACCATTATCGTTAGGTACGTTGGCACGTATGCTTGCAGAATGTAGAAGCCTGCGTTTCATATACACGGGTGATCAAAATACGCCAATTTTCAAAACGCTTCGATCTCGCGATTGCAACGAATCTGTGTGCAGTGCTCACAATTGACGTCTCTGCCCTCAAAATGCCCGACCGGCAGAGGCAGCTTTCTTGAGCACCTTCAATAAACATCTTTTGAGTAGCAAAAAGACGTCTCTTTCCTGACTACCTTTAACAAACGTCTCTTAACGTCTGAGTATAACCTATTTTTTAAACGTGCCCCACTGAAATGACGTCATGTTCCGCCAAACATGCGCTGCCATTCACAGCAAACCGAACTTTCCGTTTAGCCGATTTCTTCCCGTAAACAAATGGTGAATGTCGAATCAGTCACATCAAACTGACATTTTAGTGCGTGTACTTTGACAAACGGGCGTTTTTTAAAGCAAATGACGTCATTTTAATCCGGACACGTTTGAATAAATACACAATACCTGAAAATATAACTTTTACAACATTAACCAATAACATCTTTTGGAGAACGTGGAAGGGATAATATGTCTCTCACAGGGGCAAATGTACTATCGCGGCCCAGGAGATCGCGGCCCGGAGTATCGCGGCCGAAGCATCGCGGCCTGAAAGATCGCGGCCTGGACGATCGCGGCCTGAATGATCGCGGCCCGGACGATCGCGGCCTGGAACGATCGCGGCCTGGGATGATCGCGGCCCGGGATGATCGCGGCCCGGGATGATCGCGGCCTGGGACGATCGCGGCCTGGGATGATCGCGGCCTGGGACGATCGCGGCCTGGGATGATCGCGGCCCGGGATGATCGCGGCCCGGGACGATCGCGGCCTGGGATGATCGCGGCCTGGGACGATCGCGGCCTGGGATGATCGCGGCCCGGGATGAAGCGGACTGCACATTTCGGTTACCGTTCACGTTTTTTTCACCGACCGATCAGTTCACTAATCATTTCTTGTCAACGTCACCGAACAAAACACCGATTTGTTAGCGTGTCGGCGCTTCGGTCTTTTGTTCGGTTTCATCTAATGTTTTCCATTAAAAGCACAACCAGCGTTAGCGAAAGGCGATCGCCGATTCGACCGCTGAACGCCAATGAAAACGCAGGATTACAAAGTACCGTATTACCCCCCCCCCACCATTAATCCCCCCCACCAATAAACCCCCACCCCCACGATAAGTTTCCGAATAATCCCCCACCCACAAATAATCCCCCATGGGGTTAATTGGAAACCTGTTTGAAACACATACCCAGCAAATTCAGTGGCTGAATGCAGTGACATTGGTGAAATTGTGCTACCAAAGGCCCCAAATGGATGAGTTAATGGTAATTTCATTACAAAAGGCTGTACAAACAAAAAAACAAAAAACCCACCCCTAGAATTTGTTTGTAAATAAACCCCCCCCCCAATAATCCCCCCCCCACCAATAAACCCCCACCCCTAAAAGTCGCTGACGTATTAATCCCCATGGGGGTTTATTGGGGGTAATACGGTAACTGGATTTCACCCTTGTGGCCAGGGTAGCCTATACTATTGTTTGTGCTTTCGCGGACGTTGAGCTCTGCCGAGCGATCCGACAGAGAAAACTCGATGGGCGCCCCACTTGACGGCGTTCTGTACGCTTTTCTGGGTTAACCCTGGCTAAAAACATTGCTTAACAATAACAAACTGAAAAAATAAGATGGTGGATTGTGAACACTACGAACAAACACTCAGTTGGTCATCCAATTGCACAAATGTTACAGACAAATCAAAGATATATTGATTTGCTGTTGATTGTTATTCAATTAACGTACCAAAAAAAGTTGTGAACTTTTCATTTTATTTGTTTCATTTTGTTTTGGAAGCTCAAAAAATACCAAAGAACAATGTGCAGTTATCTAGAAAAAAAATCGGTGGCCCAATTAAAATGTACCAGTGTCTTTTCTGAAAACGTTGACTTCTGTACTGATGAAAAAAACGACGAAAGTAAATACCAACTGGAGTGCACCGGCGTTTGAAACGCAAATCAAAGTACCCAAGAAAAACAAAGCAGTTATGAATAACCAGTACCAGTTGCGATCCACAAAAACAATAATAAAGTTTCAAAATTTTGTGGGCCGCGATCGTCCCAGGCCGCGATCGTCCCAGGCCGCGATCGTCCAGGCCGCGATCGTCCAGGCCGCGATCGTCCAGGCCGCGATCGTCCAGGCTGCGATCGTCCAGGCCGCGATCGTCCCAGGCCGCGATCGTCCAGGCCGCGATCGTCCAGGCCGCGATCGTCCAGGCCGCGATCTTTCAGGCCGCGATGCTTCGGCCGCGATGCTTCGGCCGCGATCTAATGGGCCGCGATCTAACGCACGCCCTCACAGGACTTAACGGGCGACTGTCGTACTGTACACGCACCATATCGCCGTTGAAAGACGAACGTCACGTAGAGTTCGTCCCACTGGCCGTTCGGGTATTCGATTTGCACCTCCTCGGCCTGCCAATGCACCAGATTGAAGTCGGGCAGCACTATCTTTTTCATCAGCGTGATCGGATGCTCGAACCAGGTCAGGTGAACCTCGTCGGCGTTGTGCGAGTAGCTCTCGAACACGAGACCGCATTGCTGCAACGCGAGAGAGAGAGTTTGAAAAAATACAGTAGGAAATCAGCAAGTAGCGGTGTCACTCTGGCAATCGGTGATAAAGATTGTCACGAAAGACCATTCCCGCACTCGGAGTCGATTCTGAATTGGAACACGTTTTACATAACATATGTAAAATGAATTTCAGGCGAAATTGTATTATTGCTTTTAAAAAGAAAAAGTCACTTTTCGCAAACCTGCGTGTCAAACGGAAAATTGCGCAGGTCGAGATCGCACGGAGCTTTGACGGCCATACGATAGTTGAGCCAAACCGTGCCATTCTGACGCAGAAAAAGTGAACGTGAAAAATAGCGGAATTTGATCCAGCAGTACTTGTATTTATGGACTTTAAATTTGTTCCAAAAAATTTGCATTTTCCGGTGTGATGCGGCAGAACAAACCCAAACTACGATATTGATACACAACAGTCATCAACAACAACAACAACAACAACAACAACAACAACAACAACAACAACAACAACAACAACAACAACAACAACAACAACAACAACAACAACAACAACAACAACAACAACAACAACAACAACAACAACAACAACACCAAACACGCTGCCGTTACTGTGTACCTCGTACAAGATGAACATGATGTTGTCGGTCGGCGAGCTGTGTATTTCGCTCTTTTTCGAGTTCATCAGGCAGGTGTTTGGTGTCCAGATGCGCTGCAGATACTGCGACTCCATCGTGATGTTTCGCTTGCACGAGGGCAGATGCAGGAAACTAAGGCCGGGATCATGCCAGAGTTGACTGAACAGAATGTCGATCTCGAAGTCGGACGTGATCTCGTTCAAGCTCGAGATGTCCTGCACGTGCAGTTCGATCTGAACGTTCACGGAGTCCTCGCCGGGAGGCAGCATCTTTGTGTAGTTCTCGAACACACGGTCGACCACGGCGCCCTCGTGCATCAGACCCTCGCCGCAGACCTCGCGTTTCGCGGCCGCCTAGACGAACATTAAAACATTGTTAGAAGTTGGTAGCATGTAA
>JASANC010000940.1:0-15716 GCA_030248135.1 Theristus sp. LFF4_11 | reverse complement strand
TATATTGCTTTTGCACTGATTCAAAATCGTTGCGAACTAAACAAACTGTTTTGTGTTTTTATTGAACAGACGCATAACCAGCCAGACCGTTGACTGCGGCTCCATTGTCACTGACTTTTTTGAACTGTATTTTGTTTTGAAGTGAATGATGTTTCACGCGTTTCATGCACACTGTTTTTGTGTTGTTGCAGTTTTCATTGGAGGCACCTGAGAAGAGGAAGCTGCTGATCGTGCAGCTGGCAGCAACTGGCAGCGTTCTGTGCACGATCATTTGCAACATCGCAAACAGCGTATTCGCCACGCCGAATGCCACCAACGATGTAATTGCAAGGGCCGTATTTTTAGAAACAACGTTTTTGTTAAAATTCAAAATCCATATCTTTTTCCGTCACTGAACTTCGAATGAGTTTTGAATTTAAAACTTTTTACACAGCGTGACGCAAGATAGAAAAGCCACTGCTTGCCAACACCATCGTATGCTGTTAAAAACAGTTTTTTAATAACGTTTTAACATGACTTTGATTAAAATCGGTTATAAAATTCCATGTTTGTTGTCGCCAAAGTGCGAACATTCTCGTGCTTTGTTCCTAAAAACCACGGCTGTCAAGCAATTACACAACCACCCCACCCATGCCGACCGACCGCAATTCAAGTGATGAGCCAAACAGCTGGGCGGAAATCAATGAACAGCTTCGCAGCAACGAGCTGTGGATGTGGCTCTATGTTTGCATCATCACACCATTTTGGTTGATGTCGCTGTTGATGCCGTTGGTGTTCGCAATCAGCCTGATATACGCCGTGCAACTTCTGATCGCACAGTTGAATCGTTCTTTTGCAAAGCAAATTCAACGGACAAACTCAAGTGTGTTTTTGAAAATACTCAACTTGACATTTATTCAACATGGTTTTTGAAAAATTTTTCCCGTTTGAAATCAAAACAATTTCTATCGCCTTATCACTTTTCGTTTCTTAAAAAATGTAGACGACAGCAAAACGCTGACGATCACGTTGGAGTCATTCTGCGACGGTCACGCACAGCTGTGCAACGTGGTGGAGGGCCTGGATGACATGTTTGGCACGTATGCCACCAGTATGCTTGCCGGTCACAGGTGAATTGAATTGCCCTGCTGCAACTCATGCACGTCAACAACGAATGTAAACATCAACCCAACAATTCACCCAACCCCACAGCGCCTGCATCGTGCTGTTTGTGTTCACGACGTTTCGAAGTCGGGGAATGCTGCAGTTCGATTTCGAGCAGATGCTGGTGATGAACCTGATGTGTTTGATGATGAGTGTACTGCAACTCGCTCCGTTTGCCTGGACGGCCGCTGGTTTGAACGATCAAGTTTGTTATTTTTTTGCTGATTAAAAAAAACAGACCAATTGCAATGCAGAATTCAGCGTCGCGTGCAGATTTCTGAGGAGCATTTTTGGTAAAATGAAGCCCCTGCAAACATCAAACTTTGCCAAAACGTTTGCGTCCTTATGTTTTTTCACGAATGTTCTTATTACATGTAGGTCCAACACAGTATCAAATTTTCTTTCCAACAACGCGTACTGTTGGTGATGCGATACACTACAGTCCATCTGGAAAATATATGCAACATGACGCGAACATGACGTGATGACCAACCAATCTGCGCTGAGAACTGCTCATGACCAACCAATCAGCTAGTTGCATATATTTGCGAGATTGACTGTACAGTGGCGGCCAAAAGTGTTGGAACGCTGCACGCGTGTGCGCATTGTGTTTCGCGCGTGTTGCATCAGCCGTACAAACGTTATTATAAGTATTTATGGGCAACGTAGGTTCATGGGACACTTTTCGACCCAACGTTGCCCATAAATTCTTATAATAGCGTTTGTACGGCTGTTGCAACACGCGCGCAATACACAGCACACACGCGCGCAGCGTTCCAACACTTTTGGCCGCCACTGTATATTTCTGGCAGGTGCACTCAGCGCGGCGTCTGCTGTACCGTCACCTTTGCTTGTGGCGCCAGCGTGATGCTCGACTGCATTCGTTGGCCACTGGCTACTGTGCAAAGTTGGCTGGCGCCACCTGGGGCATCAACGTCTTTGGCCATGTCACCATCACGAAAACACTCCTGCTCACGGTTGGTCACCTCCACAGTGGTCCGACCACACAATTTGTCATTTATTATCGTCTCCGTAAGCTTGTAAGCATAAAAGTTGCACACAATGGGTAGAGCCTGTTTTTGCAAAATAATTCGAACCATCAATGCGACGGCGCCAAAAAAATTTGAATTGCCGCGCAATTTATGTTTTCCTATCCCGTGCGTCCAAACGCACTGAGCCTGGAAACCAAAAAACAAGATGATACCGTATTACCCCCATTAACCCCCCCCCCCACAATTAATCCCCCCCCACCAATAAACCCCCACCCCCCCCCGACCAGTTTCCGAATAATCCCCCACCCACAAATAATCCCCCATGGGGGTTAATTGGAAACCTGTTTGAAACACATACCCAGCGAATTCAGTGGCTGAATGCAGTGACATTGGTGAAATTGTGCTACCAAAGGCCCCAAAGGGATGAGTTAATGGTAATTTCATTTTCTGCGACTTTCTTGCCTGCCATGCAAGGTATTTTTGCCATTTTCAACAAACCCCCACCCCTAGAATTTTTTGTAAATCAACCCCTCCCCCCCCCACCACCAATAATCCCCCCCCCCCACCAATAAACTCCCACCCCTAAAAATCGCTGACGTATTAATCCTCATGCGGGTTTATTGGGGGTAATACGGTAGCTCGATTTTTGCCCTAACATTTTTTAAGATAATATCGCTGATTGCCACCTACCTGACGCTACTGCTGCAGTCTGCGTGACTAACCGTGGAATTGTTCGTTGCAAAGAAATTGTTCGTTTGTGAATTTTGATACATTCACTCGACCTAGCAAATTTTGTGACTCAAATTGCGAATGGAGCTTGGTGATGACCAGTACCGAAGACGTGGGGGGGGGGGTTGGGGGGTACATCCCCCAGAGCACCCGAGACCTCCGCGTGGGGGGGGGTGGAGGAGGGTCACGCGACACCCACCCCCAAAACCTGACACTGGACCATCCACACCCCCCCTCGAAATTTGCTGGACACCCCACCATAGTTGTTCTGGGGGGGGGGGCCTGGGGGCCTATCTATATCGGCCCCCCAACCCCTCGGCTCTGGAACAACTATGCACCCCACCCACCCCCCCCCCCCTACATGGACCTAAGTTACAGTGACACCCCCCAAAAATTTTCTCGGACCACCCAAAAATCATGAACTTTTGCTCAAAAATCATGATTTTTTGTCTCTAAAGTCTATAATATAAGTTGAATATATGATAACTTGATATTCTGCATTGTAATTTCAAAGATTTTGCAGCAAAATTTAGCGTTTTTTCTTCAAACTTTAAGCGAAAAAATATCATGGGTGGGGTCGGGAGTGTGCACCCCCAGAAATTTTTTTTACAATAGTGCACCCCCATGGCCACGCCTGGGGGTGTCACTGTACCATGACTGACACCCCCCCCCTCGAAAAATTGCTTTCGCCTTCCGTACTGGTGTCGGTACTGGTGATGACGTTTTCTGTGCAAAGTTGTGTTTCGAGTGCATTTTTTGCATACGGTTATGCAAGTTATGCTGTAGCTATCTTTTATCTTGGTTCTGCGACTCAACGCGCGGATGATCGAGATGTAAGAGGTTGGACGCGGAAGTTCAAAGTGGTGAAGTCTTTGAGATACCGCGTCACTAGGGCCATTTTTTGAATTGCCGCATCAATCATGAATCTGAGTTCCTTTCGACGTCTGCAAACGCACTGAGTCCCAGAACTAAAAAAAGACAGTAGCTTTACAATAACGGTCGTGAGAAATGCTAGTTTTCGTGAGCTTCGGGTGCGGAGTAACCCGTGTGAAAAAATAAACATTATATTTAGACTCTGCGACTTCGATTCATGGCACAGTTTTCAGATCTTTTAGCTACTTTCATTTTTTTTCAATATGGCGTTAGATTGAAAGCGTAATGCGATTGATCTGCACGGGTCACCTTCATCAACTGTTTCAAGTTTCTAATTGCATGTTGACTCAATCCTCAATTACAGTGAACCAAGATCAAGCAAACGATAAATGAAAAACTGACAACACGCGACCAACCGAACAATACAAATATACAATACAGGGTGTTTCAGAAGTAGTGGGTAGGTGTTTGACGTGTTATTTCTCGAGTTGTGTTGAACCATATTCAATGAAATTTTAGACAGTTGTTCAGGACAGTTCAACATGGATTTGTGCAAAATTTCAGACAAATTCAATCTGGACACGAATGACAGAGCAAAACACAAAAAAAAAATCAAAAATGGACCAGAAAATACCAGATCACGCGATATCACCGGATAATAAAGAACAACACTCATTGCAAATATTCAAAAGAACACTTAAAAATGTGCATGGCGATAACAGCAAACATCAACAACAACGACAACAGTCAACCATCTCAATAAACTGCTCGAAAAACTCCAATCTGCGGTCAAAATCTTCATTGTTCAGTTTTTACCCCAAATGAGGTCTGCACTGTTTCAAGACAAAGTCAAGGAGAATGCGTCGAATGTTTCACCCGGTGCCGAAAAAGAACCCCCAGTTGCTCTTTCATTCGTGTGCAGGTGATTGATTTTCTCTGAAATTTTGCACTAGTCTAAGCTGAACTTTCCTGAACAACTGTCTAAAATTTCATTGAATATGGTTCAACACAGCTCCAGAAATAACGCATTAAAAACACCTGCACTACTTCTGAAACACCCTGTACAACAATTTGCCTAGCAATTGGACTAAAACAAAACGAAACAAAAAACATACCCGAACAGTTGCACAACACCGGTGTACACCAAAAACAACAACAAAATGCACAATATTCAAATTCGACCAATCTTCTCACGATCAATCATCAACGGTGACGTCACGAAACAAATGCGACATTGACTCGTTGTGGTAGATGCGTCTGATTGCCTCAGACAACATTAGCGACACATCAACCGTTTTGATTTTGTGGCACTGCATTTTTTGTACCTCGTGCGGAACGGTGTTGGTGACGACGATCTGGAAAAAACCTGAATTATCATCAATTTTTATGGGTTCTGCGACTCTTTGCACACATGACCCGTTTCAATGTTCGAGTTCAGAAGCAGACTGCACCGGCCTCGTCAATGTGCGAGTTCTCGAGCAGCTGCGGTGCGTCGGCGCTCAGCAGGCCGTGCGTTGCGATCACGAAGATCTTGTAGGCACCCCGCTGCTTCAGCACCTCGGCCGCGGCGACGAACGACTCGACCTCGTCGACCATGTCGTCCTGCACCGAGGAACACAAACGGTCAACATCAACCGAGTACCGTATCATCTCTCTACCGTGTTCGGTCTTGACGCGAAGTTGCTTCGCCGTCGATCCATATATCGTCGTGATGATCGCCAATTATCGAGCGTGATTGTGTAAGACAAGGGAAGGGATGAGAAAAAACACTCAGAACAAAGCGGTTGTCGGAATCGAAGTGACTTCTGTAATAAGATCGTGTCAAGACCGATTACGGTGTGTGACCGTACTACCAGCGCCAGGCATTGTACTATTGTGGATTTATTCAAACGTGTCCGGACTAACGTGACGTCATTTTATTTAAAAACGCCCGTTTGTCAAAGTACAGGCACTAAAATTTCAGTTTGGTGTGAGTGTGACTAATTCGACATTCATCATTTGTTTGCGGGAAGAAACCGGCTAAACGGATGGTCTGGTTTGCTGTGAACGACAAGCGCATGTTTTGTGGCACATGACGTCATTTCAGTGGGACACGTTTAAAAAAATAGGCCATATTATTGTGAAACGGACACTGGTTGTTTGTGAAATCGACCAATCGGATTTTGTCATTTTTTACACATCAAGAAAAACGTACCACCATAATCGCGATTCGGCCACCGATGTCGCCAACGACGGTCAGCGGAGGCTTCTCCTTGGCAACCAACGCTACAAAAATCGTAAAAAGTGGACATGTCCGATAAAAATTACCCATCAATCATGTATCAAATTTGGCTATCATAAGCAATTTACTTCAGAACTTTTCGACAAATTTAATTTATACTAGCTAGCGGACTCCCAACCATATTGGATTGATTACAGTAGCATGATGTCAACGTGGCAAGTTACAGCTGATGGATTTTTGGACATACGGTGCGTACAAAATGAGAGTTGAGTTGTCAACGAGAACTACAGTCGATTTCTGAATTAAAGGCAATAGCTGATTGGTTGGTTGGTGATCACGTGTGGTATGCTTCGTGCAGGCTCATAACTCTGTAAAGGTTCGACCGTATGAACGAACGTGGAAAATACTCCAAGGCCGCCACGGGCTCCTTGACCATCGGAGGGCTTGAGCGGCCGTCGTGCTCAGGGTCTTCCTCCTCTTTCTGTTCGCCATGAACGACGGCGATGCCTGAAATTTGAACGAATTGAAAACAAAACAAAGATGCATTCAGTGGTGACTTTCGAATTTTTGCCGCTTGAATCGTGTGCGTGAACTAACGAACGTTTGTGTGCGCTTTTGATAATGAAATAGTTTCAAGGCAAATGTGGAGTGGAAACGGTTTGACAGGGTGCGCTGAACCCCAACCGAAATAAGGATGCCGCAACACGCTATATGAAAACATTGTACCATGTCTATGTGCATTTGTTTCACGAAAAGTTGGGTGGAAAGTTGAAAGGCTTGAAATAATAATACGAAGGCATGAAAGTGTTGCAACACGCCGAAAACATGCGTTCTGAAACAACCAATCACCACCACGCGCACGAACCTCCAATGTAGCCTTCAAAAAACGACAGATCGTCTCCTCTCTCAACAAACAAACTCTACATTAACAAACACAATGAATAATTTCAAACACAAACAAAATCCCGCTTTCTTAGCGCACCTAATCGCAAGCGTTCAGCATACGACGTAGCCTTGTTCAGGCAGCCGGGATTTTTCGCCACAATCACTGCGTTTTTATAGTCGGGAATCTGCAAGTGTTTCTCACCTGTGTTAACGTAAATCCGAAACGTGGACTACAAAATCGCGTTATAGATGATGCTTGGATTGAAATATACGCTCCGGTTTCCAATGCACGAACTCGTGCGCGCTGAAGCGCAGGCGTCACTTCAGCACTTGAAGCTGTGACGTGTTTGCTCATGAATCTGCAGCGAACGTGACGCTCGCTTGCAGTGAGCCAGCGCTTCAAGTTGCATGAACGGCGCATACTGCTGCTCAATGCAAGTTTGAAACTCGAAATTGAATCGAGATGAATCAAACAGCTGCAGGATTTCAGGGTGACCAATTAATTCTGACAAAAACAGAACTCAACTGAACACCTCAACAATGCCAACAACCAACTCAACTATTATCTTTTATTTAGGTCCCGCCCGAGACTCAATGCGCGCATAGATAGGTAAACAGTTTCATGCATGACGCGGGTATTCAGAATTGGCAAAAGTGATCCGAGTCCCCTAAATAGGACCGAGGCAATCAGACTAGACTACTTTGAATTGCCACATAAAGAATGAAACTACAATGTAGTTTCCTTTCTACACTGCACACGCATTGAGTCGCAGAACCTAAAAAATGTTAATACCACCAACATGCTCTTTGATGTACTGCAAGAGGAACGGCGACGCGCGCAGATTGTCCACGGGAATACTGAAGAAACCCTGAATCTCTTTGCGGTACAGGTCCATAGTGATCAGACGGCCAGCACCTGAAAATTGACAGAAAATTTACATTAAAAAAGATCGTTCAAGTGATTTTCCTCTGATAAATTCTCAATCGTTATCATTGCTGATTGACTGGGATTGATTTTGAATTGAACGGATCGGCGTTTGAGATCACGACTTGAATATAACTTTGAGTCAGCGCTTCTGAAGAAAATCTAAAAAATCGGCACTCAACGACGACAATACAAACAACCAATGGAGCTGCGTGCGGTGCACAAGTGCCGCAAGAAGGCGTGCTTGGACAACGTTTCACCAAAATTTTTGCAACTTGGCCTGATTCTCGTAGCTAAGTCGGTCCAACACCAGTCCACGTTGGGCGGCAATGATCAACAACAACAGCAACTAGCAACCAATAAATCAGTAATCAGTTGCAAACTAAACTCTGATCGCGCACAAGCCATAGCGAATCTAGCCAAATCACGCTTATTTTAAACGGCATTCATGAAAGCAGTCTTTAGTGACGCATAGCTATGTTTCACAACGCACCAACGCGTCACAAATAATGGCCCTTCAACACTTCATGAATGCCCTTCAACAGTTTTCTGGTCTAACTAACTGCTAACACCACCAAAATCAACATCAGGAGACTATCAGAGTTCCGATTTTCATCGCCCGTCTTTGCGTGGACCGACACTTGTGCGAGTGTGTATCGAATGAAAACAAAAAACGAAAACCGCAAACGAACGCAACCGGCACTGCAGATCATCTCAGCGACGAGTTTGCCAGCGATCGCCGAGCGCCGCCACATCTTGCACTGCTTGCTGTACGGCAGGTACGGCATGACGGCGGTGACGTTGCGCGCAGCCGACGTCTTGCACGCGTAGATCATGATCAACAACTCCATCATGTTGTTGTTGACGTCCCTGCCACCGGCGATCACTCGATCAGATGTTGTGCTTGGTGACTCGTTTCGTTCACCATTTCAGGGTGTCACGTTTACGAAAAAGGTGTATATTGCAAAAGTTCGTGCCAAGTTTGAAAAACCAGTCCGCCTTTCGTGACGGGATGAATTGACGCTGTCAAGTGACCCTCCCTTGACACCCCAAAAAAATCACCGGAGTTTGACACGCTCAGTTCAGGTGGCTAAAACCACGCGAAACAGTTTTTCTTGATTTTCTTTTTATTTTCGAGTTTTCTCAACAAAGAAAACAATCAAACCGCAGTTATGGTAAATTTCGTGTTCGACTGAAAAAAACACGAAGAACAGCACCAAGCTCAACTCGACTGACTTTGAACTCTGCGACTGAATAATGAACACATCTTTGTTGCGAACACTCTGCTTGATGTCCACGTTGGTTTCTGCAAAAAAAAGAACAATTGTTGGCTGTCACGTGATTGGTTGGTGATCACGTGTTGCATGGTTTATGTGCAAGTATTGCTGTTGAGGTGGAGTCTGTCCTGCACAGAAAGCATGCATCACCTGATCAGCTGATTGTCTGTGATTCAGAGTTCAACTCGACTGTCGACTGTACCTTTGTTCGGTTTCAGGAGCACACTGCATTCGCCGAGTCGGGTGCCCAAGCGGCTGAAAACGAGAAAAAAAGAACCGTTTAATCAAAGCAGTCCTGTTTGTTTCACAGTCCAACAGTCCAAGTAGGTTTTGGAAGAAACACACTTGCATATCTGTTTCGCCAACTCTTCGTGTGAACTACCCGATAAAATCACCATGCCACGAGTTCTGTCTTCGAATTCCGCCATTCTGAGTGTAAATTGGGGGCGCCGGACGGATCCGGTTTGCAGAGGAAATGGAAAATGGAAAAATCCTGAACGAACAAAAACCGTCAGCAGTGATTTGACGAATGACGATTGAGGAGTCTTTTATAAAACCGAACAAAAACTGAGGAGTATGCTGAGCCCTATTTTGCAAAATATTTATTTTGATGTTTTTGATAATAATTTCAATAATCCATCGAATTATGATGATTCGAATCGCATCCAGTTGTTTAATTTAATTTTTTTAAATTTTTTTTTAAATTTAATTATACGCGCGCCGGTTCCGGAAACCCGAAGGTACCAAACTCCGGCGGAGACGGGCAATACTGCCCCGAGCCCAATTTTACCCTCGGCTCAGGAGGGAGTAGACCATTAGATGTTCTTTGGTCACTCTAATTTTCCACGAGTATGTCTTGTCCACAGCGAGGTTCGAACCCGGTACCTACAGAACTGTAGGCCGAAGTTCTACCGCTACGCCACGGACGCTATCAAATAAGTTTTTTTTAGAGTGACCAACAAACATCTGATGGTCTATTCCCTCCTGAGTCGAGCGTAAAATTGAAAATTGGTCTCGGGGCAGTATTGCCCGTCTCCGCCGCAGTTTGGTACCTTCGGGTTCGGGTTTCCGGAACCGGCGCGCGTATAATTAAATAAATAAAAAACAAAAGTTCAAATAAAAAAATCAAAAATAATTATAACCGCCGAAAAAAAGAGAAACAATCAGATCAAATCAGAACTTGTTTCAGAGCAGAGCAGAGACCCGGTTCATGTTCAGCCAGTACCGAAGGCGAAAGCAAATTTTCGAGGGGGGGGGGGGGGGTGTCGTCACGTGGGGGGGGGTGCCAAAAATTTTTCAGTGGGGGGGGGGTGTCAGTCATGGTACAGTGACACCCCCCCCCAGGCGTGGGCCATGGGGGGGGGTGCACTATTGTAGAAAATTTTCTGGGGGGGTGCACACCTAGGGTTAGGGGCTTTGAAAAAAAAAATTTATTTTTTATTTTTTTTTTCGTTTTTTTTTTAAAAAAAAAAATTTTGATTTTTTTTTAAAACTAAAAAAAAAATTGAAAATTTTTTTCTTCTACTTTGCTCTGAAAATTCGATTTATGGCATAATTTTTTGAAAGTTCAAACCAAATTTTCTTCCCAACTTCTTTGTGTGCTTAGGTAAATGTCATTATTTGGTCATTTTGACCGACGTACTCCATGTTTTTCGATCTGGATGACTTCTAGAGTCAATTTTTAGCGTTGAAATGACTTAACTGAATTGAAATATCGTTTCAGAAATCGTTTTCTTGCAACTTAGAACATGTTTTTCAGTCGGTAGGCCATGAGATGAACATGATATCTTGTTGATTGGCGTATGTTATAGGTCTACAATGGAGTTGTGCGATATATTGTTAAACAATTTGAGCGGAGATGTTGGTTAATACCACATCACACGACCGTTTTTCAGATACCCGATAACATGGCCACATGTTAAAACTTGCGTGCTGAGCTAAACTAACGTGTTAAACTTGCGTCTGTCAGTTGCCCGCAACGTGATCGCGAAATCATGGTACGTGTTTTCGATACGATGATTTGAAGAGTGGGCTCTCGCCATGTGGCAGATAGCATAGCTGGTTGAACCTGAAAGTAAGTGTCTTGGGGGGGGGGGGCGACCGGGTCGACAGGGGTTGCCGACTTAGCTACAGCAAACAGGAATTTTTGAACACAGTCAAATTTTGGTAATTTTCTAAAGAGGAACCACTAAGAACGGTTCAATATTCAAGTACACGTGAAAAATTGCCCTGTTTTACTGTTGAAAATGCAACTTTCCCTCTATGAAATGGACATAATTTCAATAAAACACGATTTTCGCTCTTATAGTTTCCCGGATCGTTCTGAAAATAGTCTAGATGAACTCAGCTCGACGAGACGCTTCGAACGAACCTAACTTGTAAAAAAAAAATTTTTTTTTTAAAAAAAAAATTTTTTTTTTAATTTAAAAAAAAAAATCCGGATTTTTTTTTTTTCCCCTAACCCTATGCACACCCCCCCCACCCCACCCATGAGATTTTTTCGCTTAAATTTTGAAGGAAAAACGCTAAATTTTGCTGCAAAATCTTTGAAATTACAATGAAGAATGTCAAGTTATCATATGTTTAGCTTATATTATAGACTTTAAAGACAAAAAATCATGATTTTTGAGCAAAAATTTATGATTTTTGGGTGGTCCGAGAAAATTTTTGGGGGGTGTCACTGTTACTTAGGTCTATCTAGGGGGGGGGTGGGGGGTGTCTAGCAAATTTCGAGGGGGGGGTGTGGATGGTCCAGTGTCAGGTTTTGGGGGGTGGGTGTCGCGTGACCCCCCCACCCCCCAGAGCACCCTCGTCTTCGGTACTGCAGCCCCGTCCCACCGGTGGACTGTGAAAGAAATAAAATATGGCGAACAGCGGTGGTGGAAGCGACGGCGTGCCAACTTCCTATTGGCAAGCATTGATGAGATTTGCTGCAAACGTCGGTGAAAACGATCCTGTAAATCAGACGCCCAGCAGATTTTCCGAAATGGCAGCTGCAGTGTGTTTTTCTGTGCATTCTTTCTCTTGCTTTTTATTTTCCGTGCGTGATATGTTCTTTGAGTTCCTTTGAGTGCTTGAAGAAATTGATGTGTTTTTAGCCATGTGTTTAGAGTTTGCAACCACTGTTTTTTTGTAAGTTTTGGCTTTCTTGTGTCAGCAAATAAATGTGAAGAATGAATTGAATTGAATTCAATTGAATGCGAAACTTTCAACAGGAAATTAGAATGAAAAAAATAGGATTGTATTTCATCTTTTTTCACAGGATCGCGAATTTCTCCAGAAGGCAATGTCGGAGTTTGTTGCCAACACCGATCCGGTACGTACAGCGATTTTCTTCCATGAAATTAAATGTGTAAAAGTTTCGAAGATGTTTGGAAAGCGGAAAAGATCAGACTGATAGAGAGACTGCCTTGTGAACCCATAGTTGTTCCAGAGCTGAGGGGTTGGGGGGAAGCGATACAGATAGCTGGAGCAAATTTTCTAGATAGTAATAGATACCTGGAAAATTTTGGGCGGGGGCGGTCAAAATTTTTAAATTTGATAGATAGATAGCTAAAACGCTAAAAAGCTATAAAAACAGCAAAATAATGCTAAAAATACACAAAATCAAGTATAAACGCGTATTTTACCTAAAATTAGCGAAATTTTCAAGAATTACAAGCAAAAATGGTCAATTTTGGTCAAAAATTGACTCATTTTATGTCTTCGAAGACAAAAATTTTCAGATAGATAGCTGGCTGAGAAATGTTTTTTAGATAGATAATAGCTGAGCCGAAAAAACCTGTCTGATAGAGATAGATTCGAAAATTTTGGGGGGGGCGTGAAAACGACACAAACGGCTTGCGTCACAAAAGAAGACCATGCAAAAATGTCAGTGAACAATTGAACCAAACACAGGTGAAACAAATGATCGGCCATCTGGATGTGCTGTGCAGTATTGACGCGAGGGAGCCAGCCGAAGATGAACAGCAGAAAGGCAGTGACGCGTTTGAGGCGCTCATTGATTTGTGCTATGATCTTGATGTCTCCAAAGGTTGATTTTGGTGTCTTGCTAACTGCGACTGAATTCAATTTCAATGTGATTTGCCTCGAGTTTTTCTTGCCTCGACACTTAAAACAAGCCAAACAGAGAGTTGCGCTCAGTCTTTGTTGTTTCTTTGTGGAATTTCCAACTGTTGAAATGGATTATCTGCAGTCGAGCTGTACAATTTCAAGCTGATCGGTACGTTGTTGGTGACCACGTGATGCATGATTTCCATGCATGCATTACTGTGGACGTGGAGTCTGTTCTGCACAGAAAGCATACATCACGTGATCACCAACCAATCAGCTGATATTGCCTATGATTCAGAGTTCGCCTGTTTGGAAAGTAAAGGGAAACAGAACTTTATATATTGCTCCGTCTCTCAGATTTCTTTCAAGTGAATGGGCTGCGTATTGTGCCGCAGTACATCAGCAGTTCCTTCTCTCCGTTCCGTGCCGACACCGCAAAATTGCTCGCAGAATTATCTCAGAACAATCCGTCCACGCAACAGTGAGCATTTATTTTCTTGTTTTTTTGTAATTTCACCGCATTTAGTCTTTTTGATTGGTTCCAAAAAAAGTAATCTGAACTGAAGCTGATGCCGATTTTGTCTTCAGCCAATTACTAAGCGCTGGTGTGCTCGCGCTGCTGCTGGAGATGATCGAGACTGAAACAGACATCAATGTGAAACGAAGTCTCGCCTACGCCGTTTCATGTTCGGTTTTCAGATTGTAAATTTTGTTATGCTGTGCAATTTTTGGTCGGTCGGTTTATGCGAACTTGCCCAACCAAGGAGATGTCATTTTTTTAAACCATTCGTCTTTCATGCACAACAATAAGATTTTCAGCTCGGCTGGTTTCTTCTGGAAAAATATCCATAAATAATTCAAACTCAAGTCTTTATACAATTAGTGATGACTAGGAATGGCACGAAAAAACCGTGTTTTTTTCATTCCTAGTGATGACAAGCGAATGTGTCAAACAAGATGACGTCATTTCAGTGTGGGTTAACGTTGTATAAATCTGATAATGCAGCGTTGGTTCGCAATTACGAGCCAGCCGAACGCGAATTCGTCGCGCAACGCGGTTTCGATCACATTTTTCGCGCGTTGCATTCCAGTGCGCACGACGAGAGATTTGTGGCAAAAGTGACGTTTTTCCTCTGCCAGCTGGCGCAACGCCACGGAGGTTTTTTGTTCTCTTGTTTTGTTTGGTTGCCTATTTGTCATAAAAATCGACGGAAAAACGACGCCAATGTTGTCATGTTGGCAGCGACCTGCTCCCTAATCAGGTGCCGCAACGCAATTCCTACCAACGATTCAGCGACATCTGCAATGCCACGTGGAACATTCTGTTTAAAAAAAAACTGGCAGACATACGCTGCCGTGTAAGCGTGTGTTGGTTTGCACGCACGGTTTTTTTTTCTTCACAACCCCAGAATATTCGCAGAGTCGTTACGCGCGATGGGTGCTATCGATCAAACAGCCGCTCTGCTGTTGACCACGGAACCGTCAAACAGTCAACACGAACATTTGCTGACTTTATTACGCATCTTAACTGACGATCATCGGTGTCATGCAGCGACGCTTTGCAATCGGTCGTTTTCAAAGCAACTGGCCGAATGTCTGGCGAAAACCGCTGGCGACTCGCAGCTCACTGAGGTTGGTTGAGTTTTTTTCTTCTGTGTTCGCATACCAGCGCACTGAGTGACCTGGGTAGGCCGGGTGTGGCCGTTGGTCAATGGGGCCAATCGGCACATTCGAGTTGTTTGACGTCACTGATGCCAGTGGCTCTCCTCCAAGCGATTCGATCATCCAATGAGCGTGTTTTTCCATTCAAAAAGTCCATATGACGTGTCGGAACGCATCATGTGCGCGTTTCCCAATTCCGCTTGCCCTATTTGAATTTTTCACAACCAGTCAAAATCAATGCAAAACAACAAGTACAGTTTTCCTGCTACCGTTGCGCAGGAACAGCGAAATCAAGCGAAAGTCTTGTTGTCAAGGTTAGAACCAAGGCAGGACTGCACGATACACAACATCGTCGATCGGTGAAATGATTTTCTTGTGATATATCAATTGTGACTTTGAATCAGCTATTTGCTTTTTTCGTTTTCAACCGGGTAAATTCTTGATGAAATAAACTTTATCTTAGGGCCAGTTTTGTAAAGTTTAGTTGTCACTGGTGCTACACCACCGAGTTACTGAACTGACATCATGAAGCACCACAGTTTGTACGTGGACTGATTCACCAATGCGTGTTGTTTAGTGGTTCATTCAGGCGCCCAGTGCTGGAGCACTAGTGGACCACTAAATTCTTACAAAACTAGCCCATGTTCATTCGTTTATGTGATTACTCGAGTTCGGAATGTGTTAGCTGTTGAATCAGTAGCACCAGAATGGTTTGCATTATTGTTGCGTTGACAGCTTGAAACGACCTGACGCTGCTTTTGCGCAAGATCAATCGAACTTCAGTTATGCACGAAAATTGACAAAAACCAAAAAAGTAGCGGAGCGGTGTGATTCGGTCGCCTGCTCAATCATAATGGTGATACGAATCAGTGCCGTGAGTTTCGTTTTGTTTTTGGTTTATAAAACATTTTTATGACAGTTTTTTTTTTGATTTTTGTTAATGAATATGATAATGA
>JASANC010000939.1:0-38497 GCA_030248135.1 Theristus sp. LFF4_11 | reverse complement strand
AAATAACTTTTTTATGCTCTCGTATGTTCCGTTTTTATTTATCTTTATGTCGACTTTGTGTCGTAACATAACGACAATAAAACGACTTTGTGTCGTAACATAAAGTTGCATGAGTATTCATCGTATGCTATTTCACGCTGCAAAAAAAAACTGTTTTACGCAACTGCATAAAGAAGGGACATTAAAAAGAGTGAAAATGCTGATTGGTTGTTCCGGCGCGGCCTGTAGTTATGTTCTAGCTTTATGTGCATAAAGTATGCATGAAAACTATCTTCATGCAGTTTGCATGTTCCATCATGTTCAAAATACTTTAAAACTAAAAATTGAAGGTCAAAACTATGAATTCATGGACCATTTTGTTTTTAAAACAGTACACATGTGTGTCGAGTACGTGCACATCATGAAATGTGCCGAAAAAAAAACAAAAAATAAGCAAGATTAAAAGTATAAAACACGTTCTAAAAAGTAAAAACGTGTTGACGTGAAGTGGGAGTGTTGTCGATCACCAAAAAATACCAAGTCTTTTGTGAGTTGTCCTTGCAGTCTGACTTGATCTTCCTGACAACCTGCCAACTAGCTTTACTGCACACACTAGTATGTTATTTCAAGTGTGACTGAAAACACCAATAACAACGCTGGCGTTCTCACTCACCGGTGATTGTTGTGGTAACATTTTCTGAATTGAAGTCAAATTTCACCAGCGCTTAGTCATCAGTTGTCAGCCATCACCCGCAGTTTAAACATTTTAAACTGAACATTCATCTAATATGGATCTTGATAATAATGGAGATAGATCTTTATAGATGAGGTGATCATTAATTTAATGTCCCATTTTTATACTAGCGTCTGTGATTTTCGCAGTAAACAAAGCATAAAAAAGAAACATTAAATTGATGATCACGATACACACCTAATCTTGCTAAGTAACCGACGCACAGACTGGCTAACTGACTCAGTACAGACTGTCAAGCTTCAGAATAACCGACTCTCACTGGCAGACTACAGACTGACAACTGGAAATAAACAATCTGCAGGCAGCTCAGAAGATGACAGACATTTTTAGGTGGGGGGGGGGGGTAGGGGGGTGCCAAACTTTTTTGGGGGTGACGGTGTCTGCAAGTGGGACATCCCTGGGGATGCTAATCGGTTCTTGGCCCTGCATCACCCGGCAGTGCAGCTGGCCAGCGCAGTACCGAAGATGACGGACATTTTGGGGGTGTCAATTTTTTTTGGGGTAGGGGGTAAGTGGGACCCCCCGGTCACCTGCTAGGGGGGTGCACCGGATACTAATCGGCTTTTGCACCCCCCCACCCCCACCCGCATTTTTATTGCAAATTTTTCAGTGAAAAACACTATAAATTTTAAAAAATTCGCTAATATAGTTGTTTGTGAGAGTAAATAACCTCATATTGAACAAAAATTCGTGATTTTGAACAAAAGTTTGTGACTATGAGAACATTTTGGGAGGGGAGTGGGTACCCACGGAGGGGGGGGGGGAAGGTGCCGAGTCGGTAAGGGGGTGCGGGGGGGGGTAGCCACCGGGAGGTCCCGGGTTTAGGGGGGTGGGTGTCATAGGACCCCCACCCCCCACAGGGCGCAAGTTCGTGCTAGGGTGGGTACACCCCCACTCCCCCTCATCTTCGGTACAGGGCCAGTGTGCACGTGAGTGCAGTGTGTGTGTTTGCAGTCACTTAGTTTGAAAGTTGTCAGACTCCACTCTGCCAGCTAGGCAGTCTGCATGTGAGTGCAGTGTGTGTGTTTGATGTCAGGTATAATTTTGGTCAGACGGTAGTCTGCCAGTGCTCCAGTCAGCATACACTGTATCTGTGCGGTTGCCATTAGGTAGCGTATTCTGTGAGTTATTGGTCATACTGAACAATGCCAGATGTGATTATCGAAACATTTTGGCAGGGGGTACCCACGGGGGCGGGGGTGTCGAGTCGTGAAGGGTTGTCGGAGTACCTACGGAGGCGAGGTCTCGGCCATGTTCCGAACTTTTACAGCACAATGCATAACTTCACGGAAGTTTTCTGCAACTGTTTTTAGCTTTCGCGAAAACAACAGGAGAAAAATTTATCTCCAGGTTACATTGCACATGCAGATCAAGAGCGTGTGTGCTTGTGCATGTTAGTTCGAGAACAAGTGACATCTGATGTAAACTTCTTAAAAATTTGCTAATTGCTAATCTGGTTACTCAGCTACTGCTACATACAGTAAGTTACTAGCAGGTTAGACGGATTTTCCTTGTGCAATTACATTATACACAAACAATTGAACAGACACGCTCTGGAGATAGATCTTGATAGATGAGGCGATCATTAATTTAATGTTCCTTTTTTATACTAGCGTCTGTGATTTTCGCAGTAATCAAAGCATAAAAAAGAAACATTAAATTGATGATCACGACACAAACCTAATCTTGCCAAGTAACCGACTTACAGACTGGCTGACTCAGTACAGACTGTCAAGCTTCAGAATAACCGACTCTCACTGGCAGACTTACAGACTGACAACTGGAAATAAACAATCTGCAGGCAGCACAGAAAATGACAGACATTTTGGCAGGGGGTACCCATGGGGGCGGGGGGGGGTCGAGTCGTGAAGGGTTGTCGGAGTACCTACGGAGGCGAGGTCTCGGCCATGTTCCGAACTTTAACAGCACAATGCATAACTTCAAGGAAATTTTCCGCAACTGTTTTTAGCTGTCGCGAAACCAGTGAGTGAGATGGGGCGGGTTGCTGAGTCATGAAGGGGATGTGAAAAAACCTACGGCGGGGGGTCTCGAGTTTTGAGGGGTGGGTGTCACGGAACCCTCCCACCCCCCTCCACCCGCACGAGGCGCAACTTCGTGCTAGGAAGGACACCCCTTCACATCTTCGGTACTGTGTACAGGTACATATGTAAGTCATACCAAGTTGCGCAGTAACAGACTGGCAGTATCATAGACATAAACTCACAGAGTCTGCCACAGATGAATGCCTAGCTACCTTGCAGGGTAGACGTTTGGAGATTCATACGCAGACCTGCCAGATTCCAAACTGCAGTCTGGTTAACTTACACTGTTGGTTTACTTATTTGAAAACTTGTTTTTATACATTGAAACGTTGATTACAGGATAAAACTGTCGATTTCAAAAGATAAATGCAAAAAATGCATAAAAAAGATAACTGCATAAAAAAGACGCATAAAAAATAATTTTTAAGTTTTTTTAATGTTTCGCATAAAAATGCACATAAAAATGACAAAAAGCAAAATTGTCTTTACCATTTTTATGTCTGCATAAAGAGATAACATTATTAACTCGCTAAGCAGCATGAGTGCTGCATCCGAGGGCATAAAAAAGTTGTTTTTCCTGTGACCGGATGAGTTATACGCAGTGAGACGTGTGCTCTTTCACTTTTTACTGATTCGCTTTAAATGTGGCAGCGGCTTTAGACAGTGCTCCTGTTGGCTGAGTTTCTCACCAACCACTTACCGGCATTTCACTATATACTAAAATTGACATCACATTTTGGAAGATAGTGAAACAAGCCCGTTCGTTGGCACAGGCGCAGCTACAGCTGTAAACTGTGCAGGTTTTTGTTTGCTTGACCGAATCGATCGCGCGACGTTTGAGGTGTTTTGGGGGATTTTGTTTTGGATGATTTTTTGTTTGTTAATTCAGCTGGAGACGGAATCAGTGTTACTGTGTTACTACTACAACGAGACTCTTCGACTGTCTTGGGAAAACGCGAGTGACTATTGTGAAACGAACCTAATTTGGAGCGGTCAAACGGGCGAGCTGTTCTCGCAGCAGCACGCGAACGCAATCACTGTGAACGACAGCAGGACACTGGACGTTGCGCTCGCTGAGCTGCTTCCGAACGTTCGTCTTTTCCCATGAAGCAGTTTTTTCGCGCACATTTTTCAAAAATTATGTATTTGAAACGCGCTTCCGATCCCACCGATTTCGAAAACTCAATCAAGCACTGGCGGGTTCCGGGAAGCAGATGGCTTATCATCCCGTGACGTGAGGGAGGGAAACAGCTAAAAACCTGAGGCACAATTTATGTGGGGAGGGGGCATTATAACATGTTTTCGGCAAACACGGCTTTAAAAACTGTTGAGGCCATACAGATTCACTGACTAGCATATTGCAAAAAAGTCACAGACACATTTACAATGTTGCAGACCGATACAACGCCGCT
This sequence comes from Theristus sp. LFF4_11, assembly GCA_030248135.1. Taxonomy (NCBI): domain Eukaryota; kingdom Metazoa; phylum Nematoda; class Chromadorea; order Monhysterida; family Xyalidae; genus Theristus; species Theristus sp. LFF4_11. Next base: position 34,310 of record JASANC010000939.1, on the reverse strand, counting down.
CTGGAATGCTGAGAATCATACAGAAATAAAACCACCAACCGGCTGCCCCGTGGTGGTGCTACTACGCGGAGAGCGTTCCAAGTTTAATTTAACACGGCAGCCATGCGAATCACAACTGCAATTCCTCTGTCAATTAACAATTGGTACTGAGCTTTTAAAAATCCAGCTAAACTATAGAAACTAGACGCCGAGAAACACTTTCAAACGTCTCTTCAAACTAACCAAGTAAGCTCACCGCAGCCCATAAAATAACAACGTCACTTGCTAAATCTAATTTGAGGTAACGTTAATTCAGCTAAAGATCTGAAAAGATAAAACCTTTACTGGATTGGGTGAACTGTGACGTTAATTCATTTCAAAAAATCAAAGAAACGGTTCATCATTTTTTGAAAGCACGTCCAAAACTTTTTACGGTGCATCACATCAGTGTGGTTAAGTTTAACTAAAAAATGGCAATGCACAAATTGTCTCCAAGTTTTATTCCACATTATATCCACATTAAAACATTTAGGGCCGCCCACAACAACAACTCCCATCACGACTACCACCAGCCGTTCACCACCAGTAACCACAGAAACCATGAAGTCAACACAAACGTTGACCACCACGAAAATGATGACGACAGTCATGTAATACTGTACAATAATGCCCAATGTTGTTTGCATGGGCAAACGAAAGCGCTGGCCATCGTAGTTTGTCTCCTTAACATACGGTTTTCTTTCATACGTCCTTCAATAAAAAAAAGTTTGCAATACCAACAACCGCTGTGTCACGTTTTACACAATATTTCAATTTTTTTCAAATTTACCGGTCTATGGTGTAGTTGAAGTGTAGTCTACCGTGTCGAGACAAATACGGTAGCTACCGTACTCTATGGTCTTTCACTTTTTGCACACTTGATTCACACGCTGCATATAAAACAATGGACAACGCTTTGAATGATCAATGCGCCAACGACAAAAAAACTTTAGTTGACGGTCAAAAAGACAGCACAATGAGTTTTTAGACCTCACGATGTGATTTTTTAGTCATTCAGTCGAAAAACTGTCCAAGAGCACTTATTACATAACACTTTAAATTTTTAAACATTTTGCTCAGCTGGAATTCGACGGCAACAACGGACAAGGCAACATTGCCCATCAAGGCTGTGCTCACCGTTGGAGTCGCTGTGTTTTTGAGCACTGACCTGTTTTCAGCGTAAATTGCGACAGCCATTTCGACATCGATTTGTTGCAACGCATGATAAGAAATCCGTTTTTTTATTTAATCATACTTTGGATTGCTAAATCATTTCAAGCTTGGTTGGTTTCCGTTTCAACTTATTAGTTTTTGCAGACTTCTAATTTCAAAACCGACCCTCGATTTGCTGCAACGAGTAATAAGATCCGCTTTTTTTAATTGCTAATCACGCGATTTGTGTGGTTTTCATTTCAGCTTACGTTTTTGAAAACTTTCCAGTTAAACACCCAGGCAAAAATATGGGACTGAATGCTGTTTCACAAACTGACCCTATAAAAGCTGCAATAAATTGCTGCCCAACTATTCATAATTCACCATTCACCATTCACCCATTGTCGAAAACGGAACTTCTCGCGTTGCAACAAATCGTTGACGTTGATTTGCGATACGATCAGTGATCCACAATGATGTGCGTTGATTCGCCCCACGCCCGTATCATTCTGCGCGAACTTGATATAAAACATCAACGGACGATTTTTTATAACCCTCGTTACACTCAAACAAAAATCGCAAACAACAAATGCGTATCAAAAGATAAAGCGTTGTTAGCTCAACAACAGTTGTGCTTTCTTCCTCATGGCGAGGACACACCTCCGAGTCATTTTTAGACCGATTTAGTGCACCCAAATTGATGTGTAATATAATAATAGGATCTCGTTAAACTTAAAAAATAGTTCGCACAAAGTCATATCACGCAGAAATTTCTATTCCTTTGCTTTTCTGCGTCATTTCAATTCATATTCTTACTCCTATTTTTTATTTCTATTCCAATTCCTATTTTGAATAACGCAGACTAGAAAACAATTGCTGATTTTGGTATCACATCAACACACGTATCAAAACTTCAAAAAAACCGTGTGACAAACAATTGTGGAATGTGTTGACAAAGAAAACCACGTTGTGGAGAAAACGCAAGTAAACGTTATGTCTCATACTTTTTGCATAACACAGCGCTGTTTATTTATTTGCTTCCTGTAAATGAAACATTTTGTCATTTATTTTTAATTTAGCTTTCGTTTCTCGATTACATGTACTGTTTAGTTTCAGGCTCATCTCATTCATTAAAATTCGAATCTACTCCGAAAACCGTGTTTTGTTGGCAAACCCCAAAAATTGTGAAGATCCACGAAAAGATTTGGCGAGGCTTTTCTTTCTGACAGATATATTGAATTTTATGTGTCGTGAACATGTTCACATGCTCATAGTTTTTCTTGTCGTTTGGTTTTCAGAGTGCGCGCGTTAGTCATGCATGAACAGGACTGACCTTGCGCTTGCACCAATCGATCGTGATTTGTTGAGTTTTTTGTGACCATTTTTGTGTGTGCATATTCCAAAAAGATGTAAAATAAGTGGATTTCTTATGACATTTGGTGCTGCACGTATGTACAGACAGCTAATCGCATATAACTGACCTGCTCTGACTACAATTATTTTCACAATAATAAACTTAACCCCATGCGGTGCGCGCTTATTCAATCGATTTATTTATATTTTTGTTCCCCTGTTCTCTTCGAAACTCTTTTGGAACCAGTTTTTTTCACGTCAACTCGAACTGTTTGCTTTGCGTTTGATTAGGCACATTTTCTCTTATAATTTTTGTTTTATTGTTCAACTCGCTTATGATTGCACGAATTTCTTTTGCACAAAGCGTCTCTAAACTTCCGTTCATGACTAAACCTTGGCGCAAGCAGAAACTACATCTCGTAACGCAGCATTTTTATGGCAATGTGAGCATAAGCATCGTGAGTTTTTTATCGCTTGAAAACCCAAAGCCCGCAAAAATAAATATTGTTGTCACCTGGTTTTGATGGTTGGCAGAAAAAAAATGCGCGCACGAATTTGCGCAGTGCAACGCAAAATAAATATCAATATGCGCTAGTCTCAGGTGATATTGAATGACATTGTGCAGTGAATGACTCATGCTGTCACCAAATATTGGAGGCACAGAAGTACTTTCAGTTGAAACATTGTTATTGGTAGGATTCACGTTCTTAAAAATTGTCCGGATTTTAACGTTTTTCAACTGAAATCAATTAAATTTTGTTCATGAAAATCGTTTAAAGCTGTACGATTATGGTCAAATACTTTTTTCAGTTTTTTGCAGCGGTACAACTTCTTTTCTACTGTCGTCGTAATGTGTACAAAACCTACGCAACAATAAAACTCGGTCTTGTTACACGCGGTGACTGTAATATTTTCACGGTGTCAAACAAACTTGCCCAGCCCGTTAAAACTCCTTCCACATTTGCCCGAAGTGAAGCCTTAAATACAAGAATCTGGACAACACTAAAGCACAGGACATTATAATTAGCCAAAAAACAGCGCAGCTTGCAATGACAACTTGCATATTCAAGGTTTGAATGGGTTTTTTTAAAATGTTGAAAAAACTGTAGCTGTCTAGTATGTTCAGTACCGAATCACTGCGCGCAGACTGGTAGCAACAACAAACCTGTATTCAGCATTTCTGTATGTGCAATAACCAATATGCACATATTCTGCTGTCGTACACAGGGGCCAATGCAACCTGTGTATTATTATGCTCGCATTTTTATTTTGACCAGCGCAAACTATCACCCTTTGGTTGTCGCGTGTGTATACATTTTACATATTTTGGCGTGATGTTATGCGTTGTTGTTTTGCAAAATCGTGCAAACCTGTGCGTGCAAAATTTGTCGTCCTCTCCTTTCCCGGCAACACAAGCAAATGCCCATTTTCAGTATCAACAATAATGTCGCCCGCTTATCGTTGGTCAGGATATCCACCACTACATTTAAAATTTTGTATATTGAGAATGAAATTTTGAAAAAAAACAGTCTTAGCTTATATAATTGTTTACCGGTTCTGTTTTGAAGTTTTTTTAAATTTGGTGTGCTGACGAAGTATAAGTATTGACATTCTTTACATTTGTGGACGTCTCTTTTCGGTAAACATCATATTCGTGGTGCAGAAGAGAAACGTTTTACGCAGTTACGTCAAGGTTGCGTTGCATGCCACAATGTATGAAACCCAGTTTTTATATGAGCAACACCGGTTTTCCAGGTATCAATGTGAATGTCTCTTTTTATGTTCAGACAGAAAACAACATTTTTCTTGAACTGTATTCAACTTTTTTTGCCACGTAACCTCACATTATTTCCTTTGCGACGTCAAAATATTTCAGATAAGAATTTCTCACAAAAGCTATAGAATTCTAGCACCCAGAAGGCTGGATTTTTCGCCTGATTTGTTAGCATCAGCAAGATTTCTGTTTCCATGGGTACCATTGTGCATTGCTTTCTAAAAGCGAACACAATATGGAGTGTTTTGTATGGCCCGCCCGTGTAATGTGCATTCTGCATGTATCGCACGTACATATGTGTACATATAATTATCTTCAGTATATTACCTTTTTGTTTACTCTGTTGTTGGGTGGATTTCACGAAACATGCACCCAAAATTGGCTTCAAAATTTAACAAACAATTTCAAACCCAAAGCCGCTCTATAAATAATTCACTTTTTTATTTTTGATAAGTTTCTTCTCCTGAGAACTTTTGAAAGCCGTAACTGAAAATTAGCTTTTGAACAATGCACTAAAAAGTAGCGTTTGATGTTTCACTTTCTCGCTGAACAATTTTCAGTTTTTCTGTTTTTTCAGGAAGCAAAAGTAACATGAGAAGAAATGTCACCCACCAGCGGTAGCGATAACAAAACGAAAAGCCATGAGAAAAGGCCATATCATCGACGAGTTCACAAAAAATCGCTCTGTTTTCTGATATGCAGTTCAGTTTTGATCGTGGTTAGTGGTGTCCAAACGTCCAGTTCGCTACAGTCAATCGAGAATAATCAACAATCGATTTGTACATCATTATGCCAAAATTCTATTGTGGTATGTTTAAAGGTTTCATTTTTTCAACACGGTTTCAGGGTTCAAGTCATTTTGCACATTTTCAGTAGGTGAAAGTTTGATGCTGTTTGCGGCTAGGCTCACATGCAGTGGTTTTTAAGCCCGAGCTCGCGGTGCAAACTCACCAAACCAACAGTCGAAAATTTCAAGTTTTCTACCCGTTTAGCAAGGTATCCTGTTGATTATTTTCAGCCATTTCAAGTGTCCGATCAAACTTCATTACCCCGGTGGTCAACAAATGCGTTTGTTTGTGTCAAAAATACATCTTCTGTGTGCCAATATGACCCGTGCTGTCAAGTCGAGAAAGTATGTTGTTTTTTTTAATTTTGCAATGAAATTTTAGATTTTAAGAAACGATAGTGAACCGTTTTTACAGTTTTTCATCAGTTATGAACATGCGTTCTGTTTTCTAATGATTTCAGTGCTTTGCCGGTTGTGAGTCGTTTGGTTTGTCAAAAAAAGCTTGCCCAAAAAACGACAGTTTTGCGTGCAACCAGGGAGCACGGCTAGCTCGAGACGGCCATGTTGCCCTGTTCAAAGGTTGGTAATTAGTTTCAAAATTAGATTCAAATTCAAAAAATGTAAACCCGTAATGTGTAATAGCAGTCTCAGTGCCAGCTACACCCAAATACTATGAGTTTTCTTGTTTCTTTGTTGTGCCTGCATTTTTCAAGTGAGAAAACTTCAGAAAGTGCATGCCCACCCCCTCCGCCCTTCGAATCCGATCGATGCTCTCATGCAACCTCTTTTGAAGTTTCTAAAAACCATTCTACTCCAACTGTCTTCGTAAAATTCGAGAATCTCGTTCACAGATCGCTTGCAATGGTGAATTCCGCTTGATGTTTTCCAGATTTGCTCAGTAGTCGCGTGCAGTCGCTGGCACGCGTCGACCAACAGACGTCTCGTGTCGTCATCAAGTATGACGTGCTCGACCAATCAGCGCTCAGCACCGTACTCTACCGTAGTAGCACGTTCTACGCTCAACGGAGACACCGAACTCGAAGGTTCGGTAATGACGAAACAGCCGAAAGCTACTGGAATGCGTGGGTGGCCGTAAACGAAGTGAAATTTGACGCAAAGGGGGTCGCCACGGTAGAGGAGAAGTTACCGTCAGAAGACCTGAAAGAGGGACAGCAATATCAGGTGAACTGTTGATTTACAAAATCGAGATCTGAACTTTTTCCGAAAAATCATAGTGTCTGAGAAGGAATCAATCGTTTTTCTGTGGTTTTGTCGTTGTTGCGATTCGCGAACTCTGGACACCACGAATGTGTTCGGGTGCTGTTTTGCTTGGTGAGCAACGACACTGATGGCGGTGGTGCGTGCAAATTCTCGCTTTGCCACAAGGAATGCTCAGGCCTCACCTTTTAGCAAACCAAACCAAACCACCCGAATGCGGTTTCAGTACCGTCTGGTCGCGTACAACAGCCGCACCGACGTCGCCCTCACCACTGCGCCTGTGCCAGTTGCTGTGCCATTCATGAACGCACTGCACAATCCAGCCGTTAATCGGCTCCGTCTCAGCCACAGCATGCAACTGAGCGCCAGTCAGTATCTGTTGTGTTGGTCGTTCGAGAATCCGTCGACGCTCGAACAACAACAACAACTGCAAGTGGACGTGACACTCACGAAACTGGGCTCAACAACAACAGTTCTGCAAGAGGTTGGTGGGACGGGGCTGATTATTCGCGAGTGTGAACCGCCCATTGTTCTGGGTTTTTAACTAAAAGAACTTCGGATACGGGTTTCGGAAACGGTATTGCAACCTTCGGCCGCCAAAACCAAACTAGGGACAAAAATCGAAAACCGTAGTTTTGTATGGCCGGGTTTTTTGGAACTCTATGGTATCCGCGGTCATATTTGTTTCGCCTTTCAGGTCGTCACCTCCCGCTGCTACAGTTTCGCGCAACTGACCAACGAAACGTACACGGCGCGCGTCATGTCGACGGCAAACCGCGCAAATTTCATCGAGGAGCAAATCGCACTGCGAAAACTGCATGGTTTGTTTTTGTTTTCGTTTGAAAATGTTGAAACTGTTATAAGCTTCGAAAGTTGCCAAAATCAATAATGCCAAAATACAGTGTTGTGTCGCTCATCCATTTCAGACCGTGGTGCGGGCTCCCTGCTGTTCGCCACAGCGTCGACCGTTTGGCACGCCCAGAATGTCGACAATTCTTACCTCACTGAGCCGTCGAACGCGAACGCACTGTACCGCAAAGCGCAGCAGCAGAGTGGCATTCACGATATCACTGGTATGGAATGCAGACGTAAAACGTTTCGGAAATTCTTGGTAATTTTTGAAGTCGTAAGTTGTATCATTCCCTTTCAGCCGATCAGGTTTTCAGTTTTCATACTGTTTGTTGATTGCAGTTGAGACTCAGGAACGCTGAATGTACCGTACATTTGACCAAGGCGCTGAGTTTGATTGTTCGCTCTAGAACGTCTGTTTACTGAACATTTTCTTTCCCCCACAGCACTCGCCGTGGGCAGCGAGTCCGTGATTTTCATCGGCACTGGCGGAGGTCACGTGCTGCGCAAGCGACTGGCCCCCGACAACCCGCCGACGCGCGCGCTGTTCCGCACTGCAAACGCGATTGGCCCGGCGATTCTGTCGATCGGCGTTGATTGGCTCAATGAATTCGTCTATTTTCTTCAGGACTCCACGGTGGGATTGGTTTTTTTTGAAAGAAATCTCGAAATTTTTTCTTCTCGTCTCTGTTGATCGATTGAGTTGGTAGGAGTGCGTGTTTTCTTTTTTATGATTTTGGTCTCGAGACTCAATGCGCGCTTGGATAGGTAAACGGTTTGATGCATGACGCGGAAATTCAAAAAAAATCACAGAATCTAAAAAAATGATAATAATCGACCTTTTTTATTTCAGCTCTACGTTTGCACATTTGATTCATGCGATCGAAAAGTAAAATTATTTCTTCCTCAATTCTCCGGCTCACCGAAAACGGTCGTGGTTGACGCTTGGAACGGGTGTGTTGCGTTTCTTATGCAAATTTTTATTGGTGCCGACGGATTAATCACTCATTTTTTTATGAAAAGACACACTTTGCGTGGTTTTCGCAATTCAGTATGCGGATTGATGTTTATATTAGCGAGATTTACAGTCAACCAGAGCACGTGTGTCATCAGTTATCATCATCATCACCATTCATCACCCTTTGCACCCACCAACCAATCAGCAGGCACCCCTACCTTTCAGCTACATCTACATTCTCACAAGCCCTGCCAGTTCGGCCGTGCTGTATCGGTTCTACCTTGACGGTCCTATCGACCTGTCGCCCAATCAGCCGTCCACTCAGTCGCGTCGTGTGACCAATCAGCGAGTGCTACCGCTCACCGGCTTCCAGCCAATCAGCATCGCGCTCGACCTCTCCATTGCGAGTCTGCTGATCGCAGAACGAACTGGCAAAATACTCGCGTACCATTTCGTCACGGGTAAGCTGAGCGACATCCGCAGCGACCGCAAATACGTCGACCGGGGCACGCAACGGATCACGTCACTCGCGGCGAGTCGCACGCACCAACTGTTCCTGATTGAATCGCCGTGCGGAAACACTCCCGGCGCCACCTGCATGTTCCGCGAAGAGGAGGTGCCCGGCTTCGTGAACGCCGCCAACGAATCGCTGCTGGCGCTGAACGAGTACGTCGTGGCGACGGACGTGTTCGGCAATCCGGAGCGTGTCGCATGGCTGGCCAGCTACCCGTTGCCTGGTACGTTGGTGTGGTGCTTTCATTCAGAGATGTTGATATGCTGTTCATACAGTTTTATCGGAGTTTCCTGCTTTTCGCAAAATAAAATGGATGGATGGATGGATGTTGAGTTTAGATGTTGACTTGTGATTGAAACATGTGCAGAGCAAACTAGTTTCGACAAGAATCTAGTAAACAAATACAGCGGCGTTGCCACGAGATGTGTGTCCGTCTCATGGCAATTCAAAAATCGTATCTTACTTTCCAACAAAGGTACATGACAGCCTGTATGTGGTTGGAGCTTCCAGTTTCCCACCAAAGGGCTGCATTTTCCTTTGTTTCGCAGATTCACTGCCAATGCCAACCAACGTTCGCCTAATTGCGTCCAGTGACAGCGCGAAAGTCAGTTGGAGCAGTCCAGCACAACTGCCATATCAAGGTGATTTTCCAGTTCTAAAACAAGGATTCGACTAGATGACAGAAAAAATGACTCGCACAGACAGAAGAGGGAACAAACGCCAAGAAACGTGCACCAGCACCTGAAAACTTGAATTTTGAGAAATGTGGCTTTTCGATATCGTGATGAGCAGTCAGCATTCCCTGCGTACATTGTTTCAGCGCAATGCTTTCCGTGTCGTTTCAGCCGCTGCACACACGCTGCCATACACCTACAAAGTCTACCTGGTCGATTCTACCGGTCCCGCGCAACAACAGACGGGAAACACGAGAACGCAAGAATTGCTCTTTTCGGCACTATCGGCTGATCGCGATTATTCCGTGCAGGTGTCAGCCTGTCTCAAAAGTGGCCCGCTGGAAAGATGCTCTGAGAAAACGCCGTTTGTGACTGTGAAAACATTCAAGACAGCGCCAGGTATGTTGTTTGAGAGTCGAAGACTTGAGGGGGCGTATTTTATTATTTTTGTCTCGGGTTGTTTGACTTCAGGGTCTATTGTTTTTGTGTCGAGTTGTTTTGTTTGGTGTGTTCTTTTACTTCCAAGCAGCGTTGTTTTCGTTACTCAAGATGTGGTCATTGTTGCTAATGGCTGAATAATTTGATTGCAAGTGATGTTCCTTCCCGGGCCAGGTCCATGCAGTTTTTTAACCCTGCACTGTTTCGTCGTGTTCATTGTCTGATTGTCTCTCAGGGAACCTGATCTTGGTTACCGACACACAGTCCAAAACAAGTGCAACAGCGTCTGTGGTCGACATTCTTGGCACGGAGAAAACTCGTCTGCCGATTCGCCAGGAATTGTTGACAGCACCGGTGTCGGTTGCTGACCCTGGGCTTGATGCGTTGTTCTGGTCGAGTGGAAACCAGGTACAGTCGAACTCGATAACATATCCAACTAGCTGATTGGTTGGCGATCACGTACAATGTACGTGCATGCATTCTGTGCAAACCACAACTCCGCTTCCACAGCAATCCCTGACTTTTTATTTTCCCAGTTTTTGTCTGGAAATTCGAAAACACCATATTTCTTGAAAGAAAAAAATGCTCAGGTTTTGTCGTCGTCGTTCGCACGAATGACCACTGGCGACAGTCAAACGGTGCTCAATCGACCGGCAAAGTTTCTGGTGGCCTTGAACAAATTCGCTCTGCTTTACGTTGGCGACGCTTATTCAATCGAAACGTACCGCATGTCCGGTTCCACCCTGTTAGCAGCTGATACGGAGTTGGGTTTTTTTAGTGTTGTACAGTTTTTGTTGTGTTCTTAAATTTTACTTTGAAGCTTTTTTTAAGTTTAAAAAAATCTGAGTCACTAAGTTGCTTTGGCACGTGACTGACCTGGCACTGAGGAAAAAGCCATTACCTTTTCATGCTCATCAGAACAACCGTTGACACTGAAAACTACTACTGAAATCGGACATCTGAAATCTTTGCGTCTTTTGTCTTAGTTGACGAAGCCAGCATACTGATCTCATTGTAGCGTGATAAACAGTGATAAGTGTAGCGCACCAATCAGCTCGCCTGGAAACTGATTTGATGATACCAATAAAATTAAAAAAAAAACCATGTTCAGTCAATTCTACACGTGCAATCCCACGGAGACGGTCTGCGCTGAATTGGTTGCAATGGTGGTTGATCAGTCCGAGCCGAGTCTCTTGTACTGGCTGCTGCGGGAAGAAACACTCGAGGTTTGGAAGAAAGATGCGTTCGGCAGAAGCAAAGCGTCGATCTACAAGCAGCAGATCAGGGTGCAGATGCCTGAGTGAGTGTCTAACAATGGTGTTTCCAATTTGGAAAACTGTTTTTGAGACAACATTTTTGTTGGATTATTTGTTGATTTGTAATGGAAACGAACGGTGCTGCGTCAGAAGTAAAAACAACTTATTTTATTCATGCAGTGACCCAGCTGATTTCGATTTGTCATGCCACCTTGCCGGTTGTTGTGTCGACAAGTTTCATTTATTTTTGTTTTTAATTTCAGCATTAAACAGATGTATTATCTTGGCGGCAAGTTCATCTTTCTGACTGTTGCGGGACGGATCGGCATCTTTGAAGACAATCTCAGTCGTCCTCCCATGTATCTGCAACGAAGCGATCTGGGACGAATTGTGCAATTGCTGCCAAAATGTAAGCCACTACAATTTTTTTCAAAATTGTTTTTGCAACTGACCTTTTATGAAACTGTCAAGTGCAAAAGTTGCAATCGCAATGCAACTAATGTTCTACTACTTGCTATGTAATTGCTGCTTTAGAATTGAGCTTTACGTATTGGTTCTTCCAGCGTCTCGACGCAGCTAATGAGCGTGTGCCAAATTCAAACTCATAATTTTTACAGTAGTTTGACTGTCGCTTCTGCAAGTGCCAAGGCGGTCGTAAGCCATGACTGCGCACCAGTTTCACGGTTCCATCTTGTATCTATGTAATTCATTCAGTTTTTTCAACAGATTCCTCAGCGTCATCGTCTCTAATACGCGAACCGCCAACGGTGCAAGAAATCAAATTTGAGACCGCGCATGGAGGTGCGTTGCAGTTGACTTGGACGCTCAATCGGGAGCCGGGGCAAGCGATGGTCTTGTATCGAGTGACGATTTTTGACCGACAGGTTAGTTGTCTCTTCGTGTCACTGAAATTAAGTCAACAAATCAGGCGACAAAGAGTTGAGTTTTTGACATCCACAAGTTTACGCCGCCAGTCTAATGCATATATTTACCACTGACCAAGCCGCAAGTGTCAGCACGCAAACTCCATGAATGTTCAGATTATGGCTCCGTTAGTTAGCTGGCGAACCATTGCGACGTCGTTCAAGCTACAGCCCGCCATGCTGAAGAAACTGGCAGAAGCAGCCGCACGCGACAAGAGCAACGCGCAAATCTACGTGCGCGTTCTTGCCTATACGCCATGGGCGTTCACAGAAAAGACGATGGTCACAAAAGTTGACGCCATTCCACCAATGTCACCTGTCAATCTAACCGTCAATTGGTCGCCAGTGAAACAACCTGACGGCAAAACTAACAACATTCTTGATTTCACGTGGTTACCGCCTGAACTGCCGATTGCTGCGGTGAAGGAGTATGAGGTGCGTGAGGTTACAAATTGTTTTATCATGCCCATTCGCGAGCGAAGCGGACAGCGGATTTTTTATGCGTCTCCCACATTTTTAGATAATTTATGTTGAGACCAATTTAACATACACGTGAAACACGCTGCCCATGGGTGCCTACGTTGAATAGACTCTCGATGACTGACCAAACGCATGTTTGCAATCAGAAAAGTACAACGCTGTTGAGGTTTTTTGGTTTGTGATGCAGAGAACTGCTAGAAATGCGTGTGCTTCTTATCACTGTACACACTGGCATGCAAAAATCTGCACACAATGAAACATACGAAGGGGCAACTTATCGATTGGTGCTGACTACCGAACGATAAGGCTCATGTTTCACACCTAGTCAACTATTATAAAAACGATCTGGCAAGTTGCTGATTCTGGCGATTCACAGCTCCTCCGGGGGCAGCGAAGCCAGGCCGCCGGCTAAACCCGGGGGTTGTGGCCGAGTCCGGCTTTGGGGTTGCCGGAGCAGGGAAACCTGTGCGTCCCCCGTGTTTCGCTGGGTGTGTGGTTGGCGCGGATGAAGCAGGCCCATAACTATTACCCATAATAATAGGGGCTTGTGGCTGCGTCGCCACCGCCCTTTTTTTATTATCTAAAAATGCGGTAGACGCATATAAAAGGAGGAATATGGCTTTGTGTAAGCAGTGAGAGACTTGGCTCGACAACTCTTTTCAAGTCTCTAATGTGGTACACACGGATACAAGTACATAAAAGCTATATTTTTGCGCCGCGTTTGTTTTACTGAAAAGTGTAAAACAGTTTTAAAATTATTTTTTAACTGTCCTTTCCAGTTTAGTCCGAAATCACATCATGTGCGAAATTCTGTGCAAATTCTGTGCAGAACTTCTGTAAATCAAGAATCTGTAAATTCTGTGCAAAAACAGAAAAATCAGAGACTGCAAAACATTGTTTCATGTGGTTTTATCGTTGCTAACGTACGCATCGCTGTGTACACACCAGCATCAGTGACAAAAAGGTGTTGTCTTCCGTTGATTTTTAGCCTTTTTACCAAACTCTAGTGGCAGGATAAACTGTCTGTCCCGTGAGTCGTTGCCTTTGCCACAGAAGGAGACCTTGCGTTCCCTAATGCCTCTGCGATACACTTTGTCCTGGGCAAACCAGTACCAGCGATCTGAAGTCTATTCGTTATTTTAGTGGTTTTAGTGGTCGCTAAATGCCCGAAATAAACCGCAAATGTTGAAGTTTTAATTGTCTACAAAGTACATGTGCAACCGAAATAGTGAATAAACGGCGCAAAAATATGGCTCTTATGTACTTGTATCCGTGTGTACCACATCAGAGACTTGAAAAGAGTTGTCGAGCCAAGTCTCTCACTGCTTACACAAAGCCATATTCCTCCTTTTATATGCGTCTACCGCATTTTTAGATAATATGACTTTCTTGATGATGGCAAGAACTGTTTTCGCAGTGATGTGTCAAACTTACCTTTCAGATCATATGTGCTGAAAGCTTCGTCGCAATCCAAAGTTCCACACCGAGCCCTGTCCAGTCACTTTTGTTCGCCCGATTTCCCGTCAGCGACAACCAATCAGCGTATCGCTTCCGATCTGACAACGTATCGAAAATCCAATTCGATCAATCAAAACTGTTTCGCTTCTTTTGCTCGGTGTCGGCTGTAAATGCAAATGGTGAAAAGAGCGACAGCACGATTTTGGAGGTGGAGCTGAAAGACGGTGGGTTATCTTTTTTTATGGGCTTCAGCAAAGGTTTCCAGCAAAGGTTTCGTATTCTAATCAGAACACGTAAAAAGTGGGTAGATATTCTTCAGTTGCCAAATAGACAATGCGATGTTGATCCAGCCGTTTTCCTTTTTCATAATTTGGCCCTGTTCATAAGTTTGGTAGGTTGGTTGCATTTTGCAGCAACACCAAATTTTTCAGAATGTTCAGCAGCTATTCGCGTTTTGACTGGCAAAATCTATTCATACAATTTTGTGCAGGTGAGTCGACTCCGTTGACCACCTTGATTGCCTTCAATGGAAACACGCAACCTCCGAAGATGCAGTTCCTTCTGTCACCGGGTGGCCACAAACAGATCAGCAACGTTGAAGTGCCAAAAATGTTTGACTCTGTCGCTTGGATTGGATCGTATGTCTATGGTATCACAGACCCGCCGACTCAGTTGATTCGCATTGACATGATCACAAATACGGTGGATAGGGTAAGGTGGTTTGAAAATATTTTTTGCTTGATTTTCGTTTTCAGTTTTTGTTGTTCTAGCGAGCGGTGTTTTCGTTTGTTCCGTACAACCAAATACAACAAAAGTAAAGCAATGTCAGTATTTAGGCCTGCTGACACCGGCCAAAATCAAGTTCAAAAACTTTAGCCAGATCCGTAACTTTTATTCTAACGTACCAATCCAAAGGGCCGAGCGGGCTGAATAAAATCGGTCGTAGCGGTGTAATCCGTCAAAACAAGAATCCACTAAATATCCTGACAATCGATTTCTAAACTCTCTGCTTCGCAGCTGTATCTGAACCGCACGCTCGTAAAACTCGTGCGCGTTCGAGCGTTGCTATCAGACTGGAATGGCGAGAGTCTGTTTGTGGTTGCTGAAGCGAGCGACACTCAACGGAGGCTAGCCATGTACCGTTTGCCACAGTTGAAGAAAAGTTTTCTTCCCGTCATCGATTTGCAATTTCGCTTCGAGTCTTTCGCACCGATCGATTCCACGCCGTTTGTATTGGACCCGTTCGGAGGGTTCGTGTATCTGTGCATATTTTGATTTTCCTAATTATTGATTGCTATTGAAGAGCGTGGGGGTTAGGTTAGCGCAAACACACTGAAACACTAAAAAATCGATGATTTGTTGGTTGCCAAAACTGTCGTAACCCATATACAACTTTAGAACTTTTGCGACACTGGCAACTTGGCTGGGCAACCACTTTGTTTCGCCTTTCAGGTCCCTGTACTACCACACTTCCGACGCCAAACTGGCGCAACTGGATCTGGTCGGCTTGCTAAACGAACAGGACGACAAATCTCATCACAAGCAATTGCGGCGACGACAAAGATCAACAAAAGAACAAAAAGACAACTTCATCACAATTGTGCAACTCGACAAACACTCGTGTTTCCGAGAAGACGGCAGATCAATAAAGCCACGCATTTTGGCAGCTCAGTTTTGGGCGAACTCTGCGCGGAGTCCATTGCTAATTCTAGCCAATCAGCATCGCATGGTGAAATACGATACTGCGCTTGGCTCGTGTCAACCAATCAGTGATTTCCAGAAAATTGGCGTTGATGGTACGTTTTTTGAAAACTTGAAGTCGTAAATACATTTCTTTTTTAGCTTATTGAATGGGTATATTTCAGTTATTGGACGTGCTGATTGGTATTCCCAGTTTTACGCAACCAATCAGCACGCTTCATGGTTTGATTGGCTGTAAATGGACAGCATTATTCGTTTGCTTTGAAATAAATTTTCAGGCTCAAAAGTGAAAACAATCACTGTGGCGGGCCCGATGATTTCGCTTCTTCTGGATTCGGGTGAAATTGTTGAAACCACTGAAAACCAGGAGACATCAACTTACCAGCTCGACCAAATCCCCACTAACTTTTTCGCTGCTAATCCGCAGTTGCAGCCATCTGCTCGTTAGTTTTTTATGTTCACCACAAGCACTTCGTACGAATTTTTTACAAAGCAGGAAATAAATTTATGCAAATCACTTTCACATGCAAAAGAAAACGAGTGCATGTTATGCTGATTGGTTTGATACAATGGGAAAACTTTGCAGCAAACAAAAACTTTATACAATGTGCATAACGCCGAACCTAACCGCTAAACAAAAACTCAATTTACAATTCGGTTCAGCTTCCAGCGGCGTCAGGGTGGGAAACTAAATGAAGCGTCAATATCTCTGCTATATAAACGCATATTTTACCACTGCAAAAAAGACTGTTTTACCCAAATTCCAGCGCTGTCTTGTCTCCAACTACCCGACGTGCCCACACAGCCTGTAGTTTCCGCGTACGGCCGCCGTGGGGCGCTCGTATCGTTCACTCCTCCCACCACGCACGAGTCGTGCGCGTCCATTTTGACTCCGCCCATCGCACGATCGCTCCGAGTGGAGTCGATGCCATACAGTCGACAAGATGAACTCATCTTCGACTACACGTACGAGCCAACTGTGGAAATCGACGGCAAACTCAGAGAACAGCAAAGGTGAACAAGAGGCAGGGCTCATTCAATGATAAAATGTCTGCACATGCGCTGATTTGCGGGTACATGCTGCTGCTGAATCTTAGGCGACAACTAGAATGCATCAACAGGAACACCTTTTTTGATATTGCTCATCATTCACCTTGAGTTTTTCTGTGCACGCACACTAAAAATGTCCGAAATGGGGTTCCATTGCTTCTTACAAGCGGTTCCAAAAAGTTTTTTTGTTGATCTCAACAGCAAGCTGCTGGTTCTAACTTCAATCCAATCAGTGTTCTCTCATCTAAACAGTGCCTCCCTTCAGGTACATGGTGTTCACTGCGTGGCGCAACCTCTACACGGACGCCGGCGCCAGTCTCTACAGACGCGAGAGTCTTCCGGTGCGTTTCACCGCCGGCGAAGGATTCCCGGACGCCCCGAGCGCCGTGCAAGCACTCCCATTGACTCCCAGCTCGGTGTTGCTGCTGTGGAATCTGACGGACAACGTCGGGAAACTGCAGTGGGACGAGATGGAATTTCCGGTGAGAATTTGTGCTGCTGTTAAGAATTGTGCGCATGGAGTTGGGTGCACGCTGGTCGATTGGCTCACGATGAATGTCAAAATGAGAAGACGCCTTTGATTTTGAAAGAAGAATGATTTCACTCCACCGTTCTGCATTTCCTCCACTGTTTTTATATTTGTCTTTGACGATCACAAGACGGTTAGAAGGTTGTTGCAACAAAATCATGTGGAAACCATGTACAAACGGCAGTTATTGTACTTCCGTGCGGCTGTTTCTACATTTGACTCTACGTTTTTTTATTCAAATATTGATGTTGTTTTTTTTATTTTCAGGTTTACTTGAATGATGTGGAGCAAAAGAGTACAAAGGGGCAACACAACCAGTATGGACAGTGGTACAAAGTGATAGAAGATTTGCAGCCGAAGACCGTTTATAACTTCAAGGTAACCTTTTGCAAGTTATTTGCTATATTTACATGTACAACTGTGACACAACCAATGCAAACCGTTGTTGCAAAGTATAGTCAATTTTTAGATTGTGCGACTGAATGCGTGTGCAGACGTAGAAAGGAAAAGGCAACCTTTATACGGCAGTTCAAATCGCCTAAGTATTCGGGCCCTATTTCGGGTACTCGGATTACTTACCCTGCGTCACGCATGAAACAGTTTACCTATCTATTCGCGCATTGAGTCTCGGGACCAAAATAAATGATCATAACAAAAAACTACAAACCACAAAATCGCCCAAATTCTCCAGATCCTCGCGCGCAAACGCGGCACGGCCACGACGGCTGCCGTGGATCCGGACGGCACCGCCGCTGCACCGATCGTCCAAACGCCGGACGTGCCGGGCAGCCTGAGTTTGCAAGGCGAGCCGAGCACCACCAGCGTTGTGGTGGCGTGGCAGCCGAACAGTGACACACGGTGGCTGCACAACGTCCAGGACGCCTTCACCATCGAGACGCTCAATCAGGTACGCCACTTTGGTTCGGTCGCATTTTGGACTACTGCCGCCGTCTGATATGGAAGGCGAGCGCTTTCTGAAAAGTGTTTACTCTGACATTTGTTTCTTGGTTATAGTTTTAGCATCAGAAAGTTCAATGCTTCATTCATGAACCAGTAATTAATAGCCGCGTAGCTAGGTTTTAACACAGCTACGCGTCGCTAAAGAAAGATATTTGAGTTGTTACGTAGTTTATTTGGGTTTGCTTATTAGGACGACACGACAACGACAATAATAAAAACAGACCGAACCCTGATCACAGATTATCACAGCTTATATAGCCAATATAATTACGTGTAATTACACAGTTATCGTTGTTCCCAACTTCTCCCCAACAATTGAAAATGATTTATCACATATTTGATTGGAAGTGTTGATTTGATTGGAAGAATTGTTGATTTGATTTGACTGTTTTTTGATTGAGATTTGTTGATTTGATTTTTTGGTTGAAGATTTCCTTGTGTTTTCATTTCGTTTCGTTCCAACCGTTTCGTTTCATCACGCATATCATCACTATTCGTCGACGCCTCCTTCATCGCGCGGGCTGTGGTCGTAGTCGTCCTCAGTTTTGCCGACGTCGTTTGTCGCTGTTCGAGGATACTTGGCCTGTTTGTTTCGTCGGTAGACTCTCGCAATCAACTGCTTTTCTGCGTCTGACATTCTAAACTGCGGATGCCAATTTCGGAATCTTGAGAATTTTGGTGAATAGTTTTGCTGTTGATGATTTTGCTGTCGCGTGTCGTGTCGAATGCGGGAACATCGACCGGTGTATTGCGTGTTCTGCTGCTGCTGATTATTGTGTTGTTGGTTGATTTGATTGTTGGCGAACTGGTAGTTCTCAATCTGATTGTAATGTTGCTGATTATGACCAAACTGGTCGCTGAATTGCGGTTTATAGTTGAAGTTTGTTTCGTGGTTTTCACGGCTCGTGTTTTGGTAATTCGGCTTGCTGCCGTTGTCTTTGTTTTTCTGCCGATCGTCGTCACGGCTGTTCTTTTTCTTTTTGAAGTTTTCGCAGTCTTCGATTCCCTGGATTTTATCCACAATTTCTCGGAAATTGAGACCCTTGAACTTCTGGTCCTCTGCTTTGCTCGACAAGAACGGATCAAGCAATCCTTGCACAAACTTGTTGATCAACGTCGTTTCGACAAACGGAATGTAGTTGCCATCCGAACCGCGATAGTTATGCCCAGTGGCAAGAAGCAAACTCTCCAGACGTAGTCCGAAGGCGCGCACAGATTCTCCTTCCTGTCGCGTTGCTGTATGGAGTTCGTACACGGATGTAATTGCCTCATTTCTTGGTCCGTAGATGGACTCAAGGTACTTGATGGACTCTTCCAAATTCTCACGCACTCCTTGTGGCTGCTGATCGAAAGCAAACAATGCGTCGTCGGACAGACACATACGAATATGCTCGACCGCGATTTTTGTTGGTGGGTCCCACAGCTCCAGTCTGGTTTGCAGACTGCTGAGCCAGGTGCGGAATTTGTGATTTTTGGCTGGGTCGAATTTTTGCCATTTTTCGGACAACAACATCATGTATGCTTTGTCATTGTCGGTGGTACCGTTGGCTACATTCTGTTTACAGCAGTGGTCATGATCCACGCTCAACTTCTGCTGATTCTGCAGTTCGAGCATCTGACTGAACATGGTCATCATGAAGTCATTTTGCTTTTGCAGTTGTTCGTACTGTTTCTGCATCTGCTGTTGTTGTTGCATGACCAATTGAATCAGCTGCTGTGAGACTCCCGTCTCCGTTTTCACTTTACCGTGCCTGGGACTTAACCCACTGGCCTCGTCATTTGCCTTGGGAATTAACCCAGTAGGCTCACCAATCATATTTTTAGTCCTGGGAATCAACCCAGTGGACTCATTTGCCTTGGGAATGAACCCAGTAGGCTCATCAATCAGCTTTTTGGTCCTGGGAATCAACCCAGTGGACTCATATCTTGCCTTGGGAATTAACCCAGTAGGCACATGCTCATCGCTACGAATATGCGCAAGTTTTTGACCCAACTGAAACGTAGTGATTGAATCAGTGTCACTTACGTCTGAAGCATCGTGTGGCACTCTTGGGTCGCACTTATCAGACGCTTCGTGTGGCCTATGAGTCTGTGCGCGTTGTGGCACTTGTGCCAAACTGAGCATGCTGATCGCCGTTGGCACTGTCGTATCACTGCTGTGCGAGACGCTCGATTGTGCCTGTGTCATACTGTTCAAGTCAGAATTTTCAGGATCATGCATGTGTCCCCAAGTCAGAAACTGTTTGTACTTGAAGACTTCGCTCACAAATCCTCTGGCCCTATCAGCCAATTCGTCAATGGGTGCGACCAAAGAAGGCGCAATGTTTCGCTTGACTTTGTACTGCAAGGTCCGACTTAGCTTTTTTTCTCCTGCAGCGTCCTGCAAATTCGGTTGAGTCCTGCCCGATCTTGCTGGTCCTCATAGCGGTCAATGAGGTAATCCAGATCTCTGCGGGTCATGTGTACCGTATCGGCGTCGGACGTGTTCAGCGAGTCAGGGCTGGGATCACGGCTGACGATTGAACTCTCGCTGTCAAAGTGTTGCGACATGTTGCTGATCGTGCTGTTGTGCGGAGTGCACTGTCGCACACTGAGGTTTTTCTCCTTTATAGATGATGATGATACGAGCCAAACGTTGGGCGCCAGAAAGATATTTGAGTTGTTACGTAGTTTATTTGGGTTTGCTTATTAGGACGACACGACAACGACAATAATAAAAACAGACCGAACCCTGATCACAGATTATCACAGCTTATATAGCCAATATAATTACGTGTAATTACACAGTTATCGTTGTTCCCAACTCTAAATACTGCTTCATGAATGCCGCGTAACGATTTCCGTGTTTTAGTTTCTCGGTACGCTTATGAATCAACCCGAGTGCCAGGTTTGAAAGGTTTGCTGTCTCTTTCACAGGCACTGCAAGACGCCGAATGGGTCACCGCCAACCCCACCACAGAGCAACGTCGCAAACGAGATTTGCAAACAGCGAAACAATGGAACGTGACTGACTTGAGTCCCGGCACCAGATACCAGCTGCGCTATCGAGTGCCGTATGCGTTTCCATCGAATGACGCGACAAGATATTTGGTGAAAGAGACGGCATATGACTATACATCGGAGCCGATTGACTTTGCAACGGAAGGTAAACTACTTTTTAGAAGTTTTCACGTAAATTTTACGTCTAGATGAGATATAAAATAATGTTCTGGAGTGTTTTTCCCAATTTTTTAGCCGCTGCCCCACTTCCACCGAGCAACGTCCAACTGAGCACCGATGATGAGAAGATAAAAATCACGTGGGCGCCACCGCGGAGTGACGGCGGGGCACTGTTGATGTCGTACCATGTTGTCTACAGGTGAAAAACATCTGCATTTATAGAAACCCTATCTTGGTCAGCTTTTTTCTAATTTCAACATCTACAAATAATTCATATCGACATTTTGTTTTAGAACTTCGCCGGAAAGTGACTGGAACACGCTGCAAGTTGTGCCGGCCTCTGCAGCTCACACGGTGCTGCTTGATGTTGACGACTTCGACCGCTCGTTTGAGTACGCAGTGCTGGCGGTGAATGAGAAAGGCACCAGTGGACCAATGATCGCTGTGCTCGATGATGGTTGGTTGGGTGGTGTGACGAACGTTGCTGATTGGTGACTGTGTTTGTTTGAACTCACGTTGGAGAATGGAACAGACGACAAACTCCACTCCGATCGTAATACCACTATTCCCTCAATTTTGAATCCTGCGTTGTTCCGGCTAGCTAACGCCAGAAAGTGTGCCGTGGTTTGTATGACTGCCAAAGCAATGAACTTGATGAGTCAACAAAATATTGAGCTAAATAGCGGTTGCTAAACAAATTGAGCAGGTATTTGTTGAGCAGTTTTAGTTCAGAAAGTGGCCTCTTTGCAGAATCCACCACCACCGGTGCGCTTGTCGCCGTGCTCATCATTGCCACTGCGTTGGTGCTGTTCATTGTGCTTCTGGTCGCCGCCGTTTTATATTTCGGTTTGTTTCACTGAAAAATTGTTGTTTTCTTCAAACTAGACTTGGACTTCATAATAAAAAGTTCCAACATTGCAAATTTCAGTGATTCGAAGAAAGCGCCGCGAGAAGGCAAAATTGAAGCAGCGCTTTCAAATGAACCCGATGGTTTTGCACGTGCCAGAGCGGAGTGCGGACAAACGAAGCAGTGTGCTGGAGCTGATACCAGCGGAGGACTTGCGAAGTGGGACCTTTTGCTGCAGTTGATTGGATACATTTGAATTTGAGGTGCTGATTGGCCAAACGCCATTTAGTGCGATTGGCTTAAAAGATCAAAATCAACTCGAACTGTGAATTATGTGTCACTCGCTGTTTGGCTTTTTTAAACCTGGGTCACCAATTTGTACCACCAGTTTGACGTTTCCAAGCACCGTATCCCATAATAATGGACGTTTAACAGTTTGATGAACCGCTGTACCGCATTGATAAACGAAAATGCCCAGAATAGAATCACCCATTCCATTGCAATCTCGCAGCGCTGCCGCACGTTCCACGTTCCTGTATCACGGTCGCTCGCCAGTTGGGCAAAGGCGCCTTTGGCGAGGTCTACGAAGGACTCGCGTGCAACCTGCCGAGGGTCGGCCCGAAGAGTGTCCGGGTCGCAATAAAAACGCTACGCTCAGGCAGCGCAAACGAGGACCGCGTGAAGTTCCTGAAAGAGGCGCTCCTGATGAAGTGCGCGCTTTGATCGGCTTTTTGTTGTGACTCAGTGTAGTTCAGTGTAGCTGTTATATCTGTCCATCATCAAACAAGACCAAGACCGCATCTTGAAAATAGCAAAGTGTTCTCAAAATCAGGGACCGCGTTTAGGAATGGTATAGTAATTGAAACTAGTTTCATTCTTTATGTGGCAACTCAAAATCGTCTAAGTGACGGCCCTATTAGGAGACTCAGATCACTTTACCAATTTTGAATTCACGCGTCATGTATGAAACTGCTTACCCATACAGTGCTGTATCTACAGTCGAACTCAATAAAATGTGGAATCAGCTGATTGGTCGGCCGAGGGGGAGGCTGCCACACTCCCCACCCTTCTTTTTTCGTGGATCTGGATTCTATTGAAACGTGTTTCTTTTGAATGAATGTGAATTTCCAGCACCCTTTTCACGCTAAAAATAAACTGAAAATGTTACAGACTGCAAAATTCAGAATTTTTTTAAATCAACAGCTCAAAATGTATTTTTTGTTTGATGACGACGACGACGACGTCGTCGCTTGATTTTTGCGTGTGAACTGAAAGACAAAAGCCTGAAAGGAGTGCGTTGTGCATGGTTTGCTGCGTGCACCAAGTAAATGAACCAAGCTTACCAAAAACAACTTGAAAACGGTGAAAACTGAAGATGAAAACAAATTCGTCGTCGTGTCGTCGCCGTCCGCGAAGTCGGAATGCATTTTGAGCTGTTGAATAAAAAGAATCTGAATTTCGCAGTTCTCCAACCCTTTGAGTTTATTTTTAACATGAAAAGGGTGCTGGAAATTTACACTCATTCAAAAAAAGAAACACGTTTCAATAGAATCCAGATCCACGAAAAAAGAAGGGTGCGGAGTGTGAGCAGCCTCCCCTCGGCCGACCAATCAGCTGATTCCACATGTTATTGAGTTCGACTGTATCTATGGGTGCATTGAGTCTCGTGACCACAATGCCAGCTCACAATTGCTTGCAGCAACTTCGACCACGACAACATCGTCCGTCTGTTGGGCGTCTGCTTGGAGGACGAGCCGCACTGGCTGGTGCTCGAGCTGATGGAGGGCGGAGACTTGCTGTCGTTCCTGAGGGCCAGTCGCCCGGTGGAGGTGAGAGGCAACTGGTGTGCCAAAGGTGCACTTGTTCTTTGGACTAGGATTCTTTCAGTAGTCGATCTCGAAATTATAGGCAGTCAGCTGATTGGTTGATGATCACACGTGATGCATGCTTTCTGTGCATGGACAGGCTCCGCCCCCACAACAATGCCAGCACAGCAATCGTGGATCACGATCGACCAATCAGCTAATTGCCTATAATTGAGAACTCGACTACTGTAGGCAGTGGTCAGCCTGTTGCTTGTGGCAAACTGACACGTCACAGGGCACCCCCGTTTGACAAAACGGCGACCAGCAAACTTTTCGAAAACTCCGTACCGTTTAGAGAGTTCAAAATTGCTGCTTTGTGCTTCTTGCAGAACATGCCGTCTCAGTTGAGTCTGCGCGATTTGCTGCGTCTAGCTAACGATGTTTTATCCGGTTGCGTTTACCTGCAAGCACAACGTCACGTGCATCGCGATCTGGCCGCCCGCAATTGTCTCGTGTCCACACGCTCGAACGCTGAACTGAGAACTGTGAAAATTGGTACGCAAGTCTTGAATGAGCATCATGGTAAATAGCAGTAAATAGATAATGGAACCAGATTACAGTACGTACTGTACAGTACGTACCGTCAGCAACTACTGACTGTGTTAGAACGATAGAAATGGACGAACTTGAACCGATCAAAAGCGACAAACGATGCAACAGTTACCTATATTGTTATCTGACGTTATGTCACTTATGATACCTAGGTATCTAATCTGACGTTAAAACGGTAATAATGAAACGTTCGTTTTACTTTGAATGCAGCTGATTTCGGCCTGGCACGCGACGTGTACGAGGTCGACTACTACAGGGTGGACGGACACGGGCTGTTGCCGATTCGGTGGATGGCGCCGGAGTCCATGATCGACGGAGTGTTCACGACGAAAACAGACGTTTGGTCGTTTGGAGTGGTGCTCTGGGAGGTCAAGCACAACAGTGTTTTCATTTTGTTTTCGTTTTCGGTTGTGTTTTTGGGAATTTGATTTTCGTTGAGACATCTGAGCTTGCAGAAACAAGCCCGGTGAGCATGTTTGCATGGTGGTGTTGAAGTTGTGGCCGCTACTGCGGTGCCAGTGCAGACAAAATGCAACTGCAGTTTGCAAATGGCTCTTGAGTCTTTGTTCTGCAGTCTTCTCTTGTATTTTGTTTTGTTTTCTAACACCACAGCTCACAATGGAATCATGATTTCATGTGCACACTTTTCACTCAGATCATGACGCTGGGTCAGCAGCCTTATCACGGACGCACCAACTGGGAGGTGCTCAATTATGTTCGTTTGAAGGGACGCTTACAGAAGCCAGACTATTGTCCGCAGTTCATGTGCGTTTTTTATTTGATATGAAAAAAAACTTGAAACTGATTTCTCAGAACGAATGCCAGTTTGAAAAGTCACCAAATTTTTTTGCTGACTTCGACAACAACTGCATTTGAAGAGCTTCGTTTTCAGCTACGACCTCATGCTGGAGTGCTGGCGTTTTCCTGACCCTGATCGTCCTTTGTTCACTGATTTGGCGCCGAAATTCGCGGAGCTTTTCAAATTGCCGGTTGTGAAATCGGACGTACCGTACCCTCCGGCTCCACTGGACACGCCCATCGGCAACATGCCCAGCACTTCGCAGTTGGTTCCATACGGTTGTTGTGCTGTTGGCAAACTGTCCAAATTTTGAACACTCTGTGCGGTGAAAAACTGGGATCTGTCTGGCATGCGTAACTTTTTATGAGTGAACAACATAGTTTAAAGGCGCGTTTAGCAATTAGTTTTTTTGTGCGTGCGCACGGACACGACACGTAAAAAATGGCCACGCGATTTAGAAATCGTGTCGTGTGTGCTATCTTAATGCATTACGGACACGATTAGTTTGCGTACGGGATTTAGAACGATGTTTGTGCGTGCGGACGAAAAACTAAATGGTGTTTCCGCCTTTACAAAATGACTGTATTCTGCCAAAATGCCGTTTTTCAGTGTTCCAATGCCGGCTGGTCAAGTGAACCCAGCATTCCAAAAATCTCCAACTGATCCGACCACTTCGCCGGTGTCTCCCGATGGCAAAGCGAAAATCTTCACTACTGACAACAGCGCACGGTTCACGCGTGATGATCGTCAGTATTATTGCTTTTAAGAGGGGGGGGGGCACAATTTAGCCACAATTTCTTCTTGTAAACGCAGTTTGACAGCCGAAACCATGCATCTTCAACATTCAAAAATTTGAATCTGCTGCATCTAACTAGTGAATACTTTAAAAACAGCCAGAAATGCCAAAACGTTGACTTTGACTGTTCAGCGCAACTGAAACTTTTCAACATGTTCACTCTCAAAGTTGTCCTGGTGTGCTTGTCATTCTTTTTTTTGAATCATGTTTCGTCTTTTTTTCAGTGAACACGCATTCCATGCGCGACGGTCAAGCCCCGAAGTTCATCCAAAACACTCGACGTCGTGCGCTCTCATTCAAGTCACTCCGCAAGGAGAAGAAACCGCCGCCGCGATTGGTATGATCGTTTGCGCTACAGTCGAACTCGAAATTATAGGGAATCTGCTGATTCGTTGGTGATTACGGTGTGCACGCGTTCTGTTCAAACCAAACTCCGCCCCCACAGCTATGCCTGCACAGAAAGCGCATGCATACCGTAATCACCAGCCAATCAGCTGGCTGGTTATGTTATACCGTATTACCTCTAATAAACCCCCATGGGGGTTTATTTCTTCAGCGACTTCTGGGGGTGGGGGTTTATTTTTTGGGGGGGCTTTATTTTTTGGGGGGGGGGTTTATTTGGAAACCATTTTTAGGGGTGGGCAAAATGGCAAAAATACCTTCCACGGCAGGAAGGAAGTCGCAGAAACTTCTACTCTACATAGAAATTTCCTTTTACAACAGCCTTTTGTAATGAAATTACCATTAACTCATCCATTTGGGGCCTTTGGTAGCACAATTTCATCATTTTCACTGCAACCAGCCACTGAATTTGCTGGGTATGTGTTTCAAACAGGTTTCAATAATCCCCCATGGGAGATTATTTTTTGGGGGGGGATTATTTGGAAACTTGTCGAGGGGGTGGGGGTTTATTTTTGGGGGGGGGTTAATTTTGGGGGGGGGGTTTAATAGAGGTAATACGGTATGTGCTGGACTGTAGAGCGCTCGATGGATTGCTGTCTTCTTCCACTAAAACCAGCGACGTGTCAGTCCATCCATTTTATGTCGCAAAAAACAAAAACTGTATGAATGAAAACTTGAACGTGTGAATTTCACAACTGCGCCTGCGCATTTGCAGCCATCCAAGGAAGATTTGACGGCGTTGGAGCGTGAGCGGACGCGCAACTTGCGATCGTCGGTTGACTCGAACGCTACGAGCGTGTACGAGTCCAGTCGACCGCCCAGCGAATGGTCAACGGGTGCGGAATCGTTCACGACAAATCGGGAGATCTACGAGGCACCGTTGGTCAAGGGCACCACCAATCGACAGCTCACTGAGAGGTTGTTGTTGTTGTTGTTGGAATTTTTAGGCGATGTTTTTAGCCAGGGCTAACTCAGAGAAGCGTACAGAACGCCATTGAGTAGGGCGCCCATCGAGTTTTCTCTGTCATTGAGTGCCTATACACCACTCGGCGGGGCTCGATCCCGAGCGCACAGACTGCAGTCTAACGCACTACCACCAGGCCACGAGGTGCTACTCTTTCCTGTAAACGCTTTTCAGTGAATATTTTCCAACGTTAGCTGAACATTTTTTTTGTTCACCCCAGAATTACCCAATGCAAAAATTTAGAGTGCCACTTTGCACCCTCATCATTTCCAGATACGGCGGCTCTGCCAATCCGGCGTATTCGCCCGAAGATCCATCGGGCAACATGGGCGCCTACTACTGCACGTCGAATTCTAGTCGCGCTGCGCAGTCGCCTGACTCGGAGATTGTGAACATTGGGGACACGTCGACGGAGTTGCAGCGGTACGTGCGGACACCGACAAACCTGGCCAATCGGCATCCGTACGTCAGGTACAGCACTGCATCTGGCAGCTCTTAATCGGAAGACATCTAAAACCGTTATTGTTTTGTGTTGTATGTAAAAAAAGGTGTGGGCGTTTTCACATGTGCCACACTGCATTATGGGAGCCTTTAATCGGAAGACATCTAAAACCGTTATTATTCTGTATTGTATGTCAAAACTTTCAGTTCAATTTTAGTGATGAGCACTCTCAGTGCAGGCACGCAAGCAAACGTGCAACATAACAGTGAATGTAGCACGGTGTAATTTGATCTCGCGCAATCACCAATACAGCCAAAACACCAATACCGCAATCATCACAGTCCAATGATGAACGCACATTTCAGACGAGCCCGTCGGCCAGCCCCCGGCCCACCGAACGCAGACCCCCGAACGCCTTCAACCGATTACACGGACATTGAGATCACGTTGGACGACGACAATGAATATGACGAGATCAAGCACGTCGACACGCCACGTGGCGTACAGCGGCCAACTGGCGACACGCCAAACTTGTTGCGGCCGCCACCGTTGGACTATTCAATGACGATCCCAATCAGTCCCACCACTGAGCAGTCTGATGATCGGCGGAGTCACACGTCAGTGGCGTCGAAGCCGACGCAGTTGTGATTGGTGTTTTGGAAATGTTGTGAACGTTGAAACACGCACGCACGTCTGCTGTTCGCTGATTGGCTGCTGGTTTTCAAATTGAATGTGTTAATTGGTCACCAAGAGGTGCACGCCCTTGAGTATTCAGCGAGACTAAAACAATCAAAACTTCATTGTCTTGTCAGTGTTTTTGATGATTGTGATCATGCGTTTTGTTACAAAATCGCTCATACGGTTTCAGTAACTTTGAAAATTGTAAATTTTAAACTGTGTTTGAGTTGATCAGAATCACTTCGCTAGGGCCTTCATAGCAGCACTGAAAAAAGTGTCCACAGATGGCGTGTTTTTATGCGAGATAAGTGGCTCATTAGTTGCTCATGATCATGCGCGTGGTGCAGCAACCAGCACCGTGTTGTGGCAATCAGCACGACGTGGCAAACATCCGTGCCAAGTTGCGGCAGCCGCTCTTCTACCACACTGCTGTCGTGCTGGTGTGCTCGTGCGTGATTACGCGCATCAACACGTCTCCTCTGGCGGATTTTGTCAAACGGCAAATACACTTTTGAGAGTTTTTGGTCGTTTTGCGGGTGCTTTGATTTTTGTTGTGAACTTTTAGTACGGTTGTTTTTCGTTATTTTTATCAGACTTACGTTTTCCTGTCAACAACAAAGTGACCACCTGTTTCAATGTCGTCTTTAATTTACTTTTATTTATGCTTTCATGACTTTTTGTATCTGTAAGTTATTGGTACAGCTTTTATAGAAACATTTGCTTAAACCGTAGTTGTTATTCAG
Organism: Theristus sp. LFF4_11; assembly: GCA_030248135.1. Classification (NCBI taxonomy): domain Eukaryota; kingdom Metazoa; phylum Nematoda; class Chromadorea; order Monhysterida; family Xyalidae; genus Theristus; species Theristus sp. LFF4_11. The sequence goes on along the minus strand of JASANC010000939.1, from coordinate 4,971 downwards.
CTTACTTTTCTTCCTCCCTGATTTGTGTCGTTTCTCATACTCAGTGAAAAGTGCATGACTGGACCAGGACCAAATTTGATGTACATAGCATTGTTGTGCTTGATTGACAATTGTGATATTTTACGAGTTTTGCAAAACTGTGACCAACAAGTTTTGACATGCCAACCAATAATAATAAAACTATGCTTCAATTTTTCAATCAACAATACGCAGAATGTAACGGCATATACAATTGTATTGGCAATGGAATTGTCACAAACGATTTCTGCATAAGATCTACAAACGCGGGTGTCTGACCAATTTTGGCTGAGGCTTTTTGGTGCCACGTGCTTGCAGCAAAGTTGGCCGTTGGCACAGTTCACCGACTGTCGTCCACTGTGCCGCCGACATGTTGACCAATGTGCACGCTCATTTTGCACAATTCGCCAAGCGCCGCCTTCTGCTTGCGACGTCGGTGAATTCGACGTAGCAGACAGCATTTCATCAAATACATCAGCACGTGTATCAACGAGAGCAGACCGGCACCGATCCAGAACTCGAGCACTCCGCCCACATTGGCGAGCCACGTGTACACGGAGAAGTTCCACGTTTGCACCGTCTCAATGTAGTGGACGCCGTTTGCGTAGAACAGCAGAATGTTGAACCAACCGTATGAGTTCATGTAAAAGTCAAGGAATTGTGCGTCCAGTCGATCGCTTGAGGTGTTCGCTGAAACGTTCTGAAACGCAAAATAAGTGACGCACATTTTATCAAGTCGGTACAACGGCTTTCCAACGGCGTATATGTACAACGGCATACAAGAGCGTATACGCGGCGTATAAAAATTGTATACAGCGGCGTTTACAAGAGCGCATACACGGCGTGTACAACGGTGTAACGTATACAACAACGTATACAACGACGTATACAACGTCGTGGTATACAAGAGCGTATACAACGGCGTTATACTACGACGTTTGAGAACTATACAAACGATGAGAAATAAATCGATTGCTCACTTTTAGTTCATTGATGAGATTTTGAAGATGCAGTGGTAACACGGTTGCACTGTTTGCGTCGTCGTGCATTTCATTGCCGTCCAACGACCAGTAGAACTCAGTCCCGTACAGCTTCGTATTGCACTTCGGTATCGCTCGACATTCGTCCAGACATCGATCGAGACGCTCAAAGAATACTGCGTCACTTCCGTTCGCCCCAAGAAACTGGTTGTCTGTTTCTAGAGATACTCGGTTGAACGTGTCTGTTGGGCTTTGGGCGGCGAGACCTTGAGCGTAGTCACTGAACGAACAGTATGGCAGTTCTTCGTTCAGTTGGCCCATGTTCTCTGGAAATGAACGATATATGTTTTCACTGTGCAGTGTTTTGAACGCACAGATCTTCCAATGTGACGCCGAAGCCTACACATTCAGTTGTTGTTGTTGTTGTTATAAGAGCGTACAGAACGCCGTCGAGTAGGGCGCCCATCGAGTTTTCTTCACTATCATTGAATGCCTATACAACCCCACAAACAACAGTCTAACAACAATAGTATCTAGATACTACCAGGCCACGAGGGTGACATATCGTGGCCCACCACGATGGGATTTCTGCAGTTGTTCTTTGTGCAATTTGATACTGCACGTAAAAAATGAAGTGTTGCTACAGACAATAGAAATGACAATAAAGATTGGTGATTTTTCTTAGCGTGATTGCTAAATCGGGGCAAAAATCAGGGGAGCTGGAGCGAAAAGTAAAATACGATTTGTGTACCTTGATGTTTCTGCCGGAGTACCCACTGGTTTGGACGACACAGCAAATGCTGGCCTATGGCAAGCAACCAGCACTGCTTTTTGCACTGATCTGCCTCGTGCTTCCTCACCGGGTCACAAGGGCTGTCGCGTAAGTTCAACAGCTTGTACGAGCTTTCCAGTTTCACCACAAAGTACAGACCTGTATGTAAAATGCGTGACGGCGGTAAACGATGTTAAAGATAATACCAACCATGTGCTAACAATAATAGAGCAAACCGACCGATTCTTTAATTATTTTTTTAAACGTGTCCCACTGAAATGACGTCATGTGCCGCCAAACATGCGCTTGCCGTTCACTGCAAACCAGACTTTCCGTTTAGCCGATTTCTTCCCGTAAACAAATGGTGAATGTCGAATCAGTCACACCAAACTGACATTTTAGTGCCTGTACTTTGACAAACGGGCGTTTTTTAAGCAAATGACGTCATTTTAGTCCGGACACGTTTGAATAAATCCACAATAGTTGACTATCCGTGAAACACGAGCATTATCGTTCGGTAGCCCAACAATCGATAAGTATCCACTGCGTATGTTTGACTGTGTGCAGATTTTTGCATGCCCATTCTGCGCAGTGAGAAGAAGCACTGCTGCTTCTGACCCACCCTTGTATGGGGCATACGCATGTCTTATTCATTACGGTATATTTTCACGTGGAAAAAGAGCAGTATTCTGCCAGGCCAGCCACAGCACCGCAATGCACCAACCGTAATCGCAGGTTCGCACAAAATTCGCATCTTGACGTCCGGATGCCAGCGCACTGCCTGCGTCTGCGCTAATTTTCACGCGTGAATTCGTGAGAAGGTGCGCAGCAAACTCGGACACCAGCGCCGGCGCATTCAGCAGCTGCACTGGTTGGGTCGCACTCTTGCGGTCGACTGAATAGGGTAAATGGCAAGCCATATTAGTCCTTTGTCAACAGGAAATTTTGATTTTAAAAATTTTGAAAAGCATCAAACTACACAACGTATAATTGAGTTGCGGAACCAAAAAAACATGATTATACCATAAGTGGCGTTGAACTGCTCCGGTTGCGTGTAGTTTCGTCCGGACAATAATTCATCGGCAAAGTCATCATAATCGGCTGTGGTTTCGCTCGTTTGTTGGCTTGTTTCAATTTGCCGCAAATACTCTGCTAACATCGAGGCAAACACACGCAGGTGCAACGTCGACACGATCAGACGGCGTCGTTTCGTGAAGTTCCATCGCATGCACTCGATCGTTGGAGTGAGCGTGTACAGTTGGGCGGTGCCTGCGAGAATTTCGTGATAATACACAATGTAGCTTCGTTATTGTGCATTTATTCAAACGTCTCCGCACTAAAATGACGTCATTTGCTTTACAAACACCCGTTTGTCAAAAGTAGAGGAACTAAAATTTCAGTTTGGTGTGACTGATTCGACATTCACCATTTGTTTACGGGACGAAATCGGCTAAACGGAAAGTCTGGTTTGCTGCGAACGACAAAGCGCATGTTTTGCTGCACATGACGTCATTTCAGTGGGACACGTTCAAAAAACTAGGTCATACTTGAACTAAAAAAACGAAAACAACAGCACTCACCCTGCGACAGAGCCGGTGTTGCGAAATATTTGAGCTGCGTCGGGTTGGCGAGACGAGTCCCAGAGGACTCAACGAATGTCGCGTATTGCGTGATCGCGAGGTACAGCGACAGGGACACTTCGTAGGGCGAGTCGCTGTTGTTGCGTGCGCACGTTCGCATCACCCGCTCAAAATGCTCGAGCAATTCGTGCGACTGTCGCCAGTCGACCAGTGCACTTCCGTCGGGATCGTCCGTGAAATAACTACAGTAAACGTATTGCCGATATTACACGACTTATTGATTCTTATTTTGGCAGTACAGTCGAACTCTAAATTATAGGGACCGAGTTCGTGATCGCGTGATTCAGGCTTTCTGTGCAGAAATTGCTGTAGGGGAGGAGTTTGGTTTTGGTGTGGTGTTTCTGTTCTCAGCAAACACATGCAAGCTTGGGCACACACACCACAGACGAGGCGGGAGCACACGCCCCCTCTACAGTCGAACTCACTAAAATGTGGAATCAGCTGATTGGTCGGCCGAGGGGAGGCCGCTCACACTCCGCACCCTTCTTTTTTCGTGGATCTGGATTCTATTGAAACGTGTTTTTATGAATTTCCAGCACCCTTTTTGTGCTAAAAATAAACTCAAATGTTAGAGACCGCGAAATTTAGAAAATTTTTATTCCACAGCTCAACTCAAAATGTATTTTTTGTTTAATGACGACGACGACGTCGTCGCTTAATTTTTGCGTGTGGACTGAAAAATAAAAGCCTGATAGGAGTGCGCTGTGCATGGTTTGGTGGGTGAACCATGTAAGTGAACAGAGCAGCCTGACAACAACAACTTGAAAACGGTGAAAATGAAAAATGAAAGCAAAGTCGTCCCCCCGTCGTGTCGTCGTCGTCCGCGAAGTCGGAACGCATTTTTTTTAATTGCGGACGCATGTCGATCGCTCTCCTTTTTTTATGTCAGCTAGGAATGAAACCCCCTTCAGCTGGCTACACAGCGCACTCATTTCGTGCCTTTTGTCTTTCAGTTCACACGTAAAATTAGACGACGACGACGTCGTCGTCGTCGTCGTCAGTAAAAAATCCATTTTGAGCTGTTGAATAAAAAATAGAATTTCGCAGTTCTCCAACCCTTTGAGTTTATTTTTAGCATGAAAAAAGTGCTGGAAATTCACACTCATTCAAAAGAAACACGTTTCAATGGAATCCAGATCCACGAAAAAAGAAGGGTGCGGAGTGGGAGCGGCCTCCCCTCGGCCGACCAAACAGCTGATTCCACATTTTAGTGAGTTCGACTGTAGCGCCTATCCCACGATAAAGAAACGCTTCGAAGGGGATTCAGCAATTATTTTTTTTGCGTACACACGGACAAGACGCCAAAAATTGCCACGCGATTTAGAAACCGTGTGTCTTGTCGTGTGTGCTACCTTAATGCACAACGGACACGACTGGTTTGCCGCATCCGATTTAGAACGATGTCTGCGTTCGGGCAAAAAAACTAAACGGTGGTGCACCATAACCATCCTGCCCTCCGACTTAAAAAAAAGTGATCAATATTACCCACCATTGCGTTGCAGAAACGCCGTTATGATCGAATCTTTCTCAAGATCGACTTCTCGTCGCGTGTCAGTCGCAG
>JASANC010000938.1:0-30427 GCA_030248135.1 Theristus sp. LFF4_11 | reverse complement strand
ATATTTCGAGATCAAGAGAGGTTCGGGAAGGAATCCGCGATTACCGGCAACGCAAAACAAAACTGACAAAAATGTCGCACAGGACACGGACACATTATTTCGTGTGCACACGACGACTTTGTCCAGAATGGCTGATATGGAAATGGACCAAAAGTTTTTTGATGGAAATCGACCAAAAGTTCCCCAAGTGCACAAACCAAAAAAAAACGATAAATGTGCAGGCGAGCAGCAGCAGAACGACGACGGCGGCCCGGGAGTCAGTGGAGCCGGTGACGGCAGCAGAGAGCACCGCTGCGCAGCAGGGGCTCATGGTCGCCCTGCCCGTCAAAGCAACGCCCCCGGACACCAGTGAACCGTCGCGTGTGCCTCTGTTGTCCGACCCTGATTTGGAGCCGCTTGACTCCACGATTACTGAAGGTGAGAGAGAGGGGTGGTGTTCTGCAGTCGACTGGCCGGCTGCTGATTCAACAATCGTGAATAAGCGCGTGATATTTTAAGTGGACCGATGAGCATGATTCATGAATGCCCTTGGCCTTGACTTACTTGACTTAGCGCGTCGATCCGTGTATCCCGTTGTTTGGGCCTCGTCGCCGTTCACCACCGCTCCGGTTTTGTATGTGATCTTATTATGAATGCCCATGATAACATCATTGATATTGACCCATGTGTCTGCGTGGTGCTCTGCATTTTTAGTGGGATTTTTTTTCTAGACATGAATTCGCCGATGATTTCCACTCGACATTCCACGGCGGCCGACAGCGTTAAAACGACGCGGTCAGCATCGGACGCCGGCTTGGCAACACCGTTTATAGAATTAGGTCCGTCGTTGTCTCCCTAATTTAAGCCCTAGCCAAAGACGTTTGAGAAATATTGGTCCAACAACCAGCTTGTGTTGAGGGTTTTTGAGGCCAGGTGTAGTTAATAAACTTGTAAACGTTAAATGTTTACATTTTTTAAACAAAAATACGCAGCTGTTGTTGGCAAAACTATATCGAGGTCAGCCTGGTTGGCTCCTTGACTGTTATTGATTCAGACCGTAACGTACTCGGCGACAGACCGCACACTATTACAACAACGAATTATTATGTTGCAGAAACGTGTTCCACAAGCTCAGACTACTCTTTTCCAGATGCATTATCATCGTCACAAATCACGCCCGAGCTTTTGGAACAAGTACGCATCCTCGCGACGCAGCAGCTCACGCAGCTTCAGGGGCAATCCGGTGCAGCGAGCCAGGTGAAAGCGGTGTGATGAATTATGAAAATAAAAAGCGATTGGCTGTTCACCGAGAGGGAGCCAACCGTATTTTTTGTTTCTTGTCCAAACATAACTGGAAGCACAAAAATACGAATTCGCTGATCCTGATGCGAGTGGTCTGTGTTGCGTCCAACGCTGTGAACCGAAAAACGTGTGTCAAAAGAGGAAATGAGAACAAGAAACGTGAAAGCAGTCAGCCGAATGAACTGCGAATGCACCAAAACACACGCGCCACCAATTGCAGCTGTACCACCACCCGCCGCAGCTGTCACTGAACAACAAGCGAATCCTGGACGCATTGACAGCCTTTTTCCAATCGTCCCCTCGTAACGGGCTTGTCAGTGGCGCCAACGCGGTAACTGCTGCCACTGGCAACACGGCGGGACAGACGCCACTGCCTGCCGGTGTGGCGCGGTCGTCCGGTGCCGGCGGTGCAGCGACCGTACAGCGACAGGCGTCCGCGCCGTCTGCACCTGCCACGACGACCGTCGCCGCCGCCGCTGCTGCTTCGCACACGAACGGCGCAAGACCGCCGATGCAGCAGAGTGAGCGTCGTTGACAGTTTGCTGTTTTGTGGAGATGTTGTTGAAAAAGAAAGTGTTTTCAACAAGATTATTTGTCTTCTCGATAACATTTGCAATTTGCTGACTGGTTGCTGGTGGTCACGTGAGGCATGCATTCTGCGCACGCATTGCTGTGTATTCAGAGATTGCTTTGCACGGAATGCATTCATCACGTGATCACCACCAACCAATCAGCTTGTTGTACATGTTATCGAGTTCGACTGTACGCCAGATCACATGCGCTCCTCAATAACGCCGCACCCAGCGAGCACACCGGCGAGCACCAGCAGCGCTGCAACGGCGGTCGCGTTGCAAGAGCCCGCTGGCCGGTCGCGTGCCCCTGCGGTACACCACCACCACCCGCAAGCGCACGTGATCGGTGTGGTGCCGCCCGACCAACGGCACGCGATCATCGGCACCAGTACCCGGCGTACGACGAGCCGCGGTCGTGGTCTTGCAGCAGCCCGCGATGGTGGCCCGTTTTCGCCGACGAAGTTCGCGCCGGCAACACCGACGACGACGACGACGACGACGACGTACAATGGCGGCCCGCAGCAGCACGGCCAGCGCGTCTCATCGCCGACAGAGAACTGGCTGAACAGCGAGTCGCAATTTCCATCACTGGTGCGGCCGGCCGGTCAACAACAACAACAAAGACCCGTCGATTTACCGGTGTCCTCCGCTGGCGGCGGGTCGTGCGAGCCAGGCCCGTCCGCTAGCACCTCAGTGAACGGATCCCCGAGGGGTGCGTTGTGGTGGACGGTTTCTTTGGAAGACTTTTGGTGTTTTGTTTGCTTGCCGTGCAGCCTCTGTCGTCGCGAATTTGTTTGCCCATGCCGCTTTGTAGCAATTTGTTCCTCTTTTCCAGACACCACCGAGCCGGTGCACCCGTCGACCTCCAAGACGTCGTCCGACCTGGTGGCCACGTCGTCGACCAGCGGCGGTTCGCGGTCGTCGGACGTGCGCAGTCCGGCCGGCTCGTGTCCACCGCAGCAGCATGCGTCCGCCGCAGTTGCTGGTGCTCTCGGCGGCCGGCGCGCTTCGAACGCACCAGAGGCGCCCGCGGAGCTGGTGGACACGGCGAGGAGCGCTGGCTTTGGCTCGATCAGTCCCTCTCCCTCGTCCATGTCGGCCGTGTCGGTCGGCTCCGGCAGCGGCTCAACGACGGGCGCAGCACCGCCACCGTTGCTGCCCGCGGTCAGCCAGCAGCAGCCCAGCCGCAAGTCGTTGACGCCAACGGCCACCGGTGGGCACCCGCATGGTCGGTGCTCGGTGGTGTTTTATGGCTTGTTGAATTTGTGTGCCCCTTCCCCCACCCAGAACTTGAAGGTACCAAACGTTTTTTCCCAAGGGGTGCGTGGATGGTCTCCGGATCCAGCGTTTTGTTTTTTGAAATTTATAGTTGCAAAGCTGGCGGTCTGATTGGTTGGCTCTGTCTTGATTGTGTTCAGGAGTCCGCCGGATTGAGGTTCGTGTAATCGTAATGCAATTATGATGATCAATTAGATATCCGTTAAAACACCAAACCCTCCACCAGAAGTCTCGGCATTTTTGAATCCTGATCTTTGAATGAAATCGGAATTCGACACATGAAGCTCGACCGTTTTCAGGCGACGTCTCGTTTATTCAAGCGCAAAACTTTTCATCAATGGCGAACGCGACCACCAGCATCGGTGCGATGCCGACGACCGGGTCGGTTGCTGTTAATTCCACCGGTCAATGGAGACATTTCATGGCGGCCGGCACCGGTGCAAGCGCGCAACAGCAGCAGTCGCCAGCGGGTATGCCGATTCAGCAGCAGCAGCACGTACCCGCCGCGAAACAGACGGCCGCCTATCACACGAGCGTGCTGCCGGCGGGCCCGTTGCTGCCGGTGGCGCAGGCGGCCAACGCCACTGCCATCGGCGAGACCGTCGCCATTGCGACCGACGAGCAGACGATGGCGACGTTTGGCGGTGGGCGTGGCACTGGGGTCTTACGGGGGGTTGATTACGGGGGTGCCGCCGATGCTCCAAATGTTCTGTGCTTCACGCACGCCTCCACCAGTGGCCAAATGTGTCTGCTTTCCAACTCGGTCTTGTTTTTATTTTTTTGCGGCCTCTGTATTCTGCTGGAAAAGATGACACGTTTTGAGAAACCCGATATGATATGAGAAACAGATATGGCACGATTTCGAAAAAAAACGCGCAGCTGTTTGTGTCCGTCCATTTTGGGAGTCAGCGCACAAAACAGCTGCGACGCGACGCACAACGGTGTAGTAACTCAGTGACGCACTGTTGCTTGCAGACCAGCAGCTCGTCCTGCAGGAGTTCCTGCGAGCGAATCCGCAGGTGGCCGCGCAGATGGCGCAGCTGCACCAACAACAACAGCAACAGGCGCAGCAAGGCGCCGTGGCACTTCAAACGCCGGTCGTCGTCGCCACGCAGCCGCAGCAGCAGCAGCAGACGACCACCGCCGCCTACATCGGGCCAAGTCAATTGCCGTTCCCGCACACGACGCCCGCGATCGCTCGTTACGCGCCGTCGGGCACCGCGGCAGCAGCGGGCGCATACCCGCAGTTCCCGCATCCGCATTCCGTGCTGCCGCCCGGCTATCACCATCAGCAGCAGCATGTGCAGGTTTGGAAACGTTCGTTATGCGCTCTTCAGGTATGCGGCGGTCAAAATTTGTTTCACCCAGCTTGCCAATTTTTGTTCTATCTGTCAAACGCCGTCACATTTGCGACGCTGCTGTCTTTTTCTTTGAGCAGCCCGTGATCACCTATGAGCAGCTTACCAGGCGAACCCGCACTATCCAGCAGTCGCGGTGTGTAGGTTTTCGTTAAAGAAAGCAAACGAGCGGCCAATCAGTTGGCTGGTTACTTGCTTCATGAACAGCTCAACTCAACCGTGTTTTGTTTTCATTCGCAGGCGATCACGCAACTGCCGCCACCGCCGCAGCGGCCGCTGCCTCCGTCGGCGTTCGCGCAGCAGCAGCCGTCGCTTCGCGCCAGCATGCCGCCGCAACACAGCCTCAACTACACCAGCACCACCAACACCACCAATCCACACACACCGCCGTTGCTGTCAACAAGCGCGGGCGCCTCGGCGGCGGTCGTGCAAGCGCAAGAGCTGCTCTACCCGCAGCAGAGGATGCTGCCGCTGCAGTCGGCGCCACAGCAACCGCCGCAGCTGCTGCAGCAGCAAGTGCCGCTGGCACCGGCCGGCCTCGTGGCGACCGTGCTGCCGCAGCAACAGTTCCCTGGCGCCAATCACGGCGCACCGAGCGGGCAGACGATGGCACATTTGCACCAAGGCACGCACCCGAACATGCTGAATGTGCTGTTCGGCAAGCAACCCGTGAATCAGGCGGAGCCGTCAGCTGCGGCACCACCGCTGGCGGACGGTCAAATGGTGGCGCCGTGGTTCGCGGGCGACCCCCAGCCGCCGGTGGTGATGAACTGTTGCAACTGTGGCAGTCAGGCGCACGACAGCGACGCGTGCACACAGCCGTTCTTGAATGACATTGCTATCGGAGGTCGTGCCGGCGTCGGGTTTTTTGTTTTTTTCTCTCGTCTGTTCTATTAAATTTTGATGGAAATGGAACTGAGGTTTTCAATTAGCTGATTGGCTGGTATCGGAATGACATGCAGCCTGGTAGTGCTACTTGGAATGTTGAGCACAGCAATCCAACACACATCTATGCAAAGTTCTAGACCATTCCTGACTGTGAACGCCTCTTTTGTTCTTGTTTGTGTCCTTGTTTTCACTTTATGTTCCCTGACCTTCCGTCATGTACCAGACTGTTCTCCCACATTACAAATAACAACAACATTACAACAGTTTTCTCTCTTCAGGTACTTACAAGCTGGATATTTACGGCGCGACTATGAACGCCGACGGTCACGCGGGCGTTTTAATGGATGAAACTGCGCACGCGAACGTGACCGCACCAAACTCAAACGTTCCCACTGGCGGCGGAAACAATGACGAAACGAGCAGAAAAACGGTTGACAAAGGCGGCAGTTCAGACGATGACCGCCTTGAGGGACAGTTGCCGAGGGCAGCCTCGCAGACGACGCTTTCGAACGCTGAAACTGCGCCCGACAAATAGAATGGTTTTTTTTAACGGGCGTTCGTTGATTGTTGATGTAATATACACTGTGTGCAGTCGATTTCTATATCAATATCATGTGCAACTAGCTGATTGGTTGGGGACCATGTGATGCATGCTTTCTGTGCAGGCATTGCTGTAGAGGGCGGAGTCTGTCTGTCCTGCACGGAATGCAGATATCATGTGATCACCAGCCAGTCAGCTAATTGCATATGATTTAGAAATAAGACTATTCGTGCGGTCGGTTTTCTCGGGTTGGTCACTTCCGCTCGGTCAAAATTGAAACTGATGAATTTAAAATCGCTGCAGCGTGCACGAATGGCCGAGTAAGCATGGCATCGTTTATTCAGGGTGCAGGGAGTGCGCAAACATTTGAATGAAACAAGACTTTCCGAAAGCCAATTGCGTGTCAAATTGATCGTGTTTTTTTAAATTGATTAATTTGTTCATGGTATACTTTCTGTTAGTTCTTAGTTCATTGCACAGACGCTTGGGAAATGTGTTGGTATTCTTGAAAAAGACAACGCCTAGTCTGCGACTAATCCCGCCGTGATAGAGAACACAAGGACTGTCTTATTTATTCGGCCATACTGTATGTGCAACATGTGCATGCAAAGCAGCCAAACAGTCGTTTTGCGACAACTTGGATTTTGTTCAATTTTCTCTGCTTCCGAGTAAAACGACCCGACTGAGAAAGTGGCGTGTTGTGTATTGGCTGGTGGACTGTGAAATGGTCATTCTTTTTTGGCTCTGGCTAGATCTGTTCTGTTGTTGAGTACATTACTTTTTATGAGATTGCAGATTTTTGTCATTATTCCGTTGAAGTTTTTTGGTCTTCATTGGTTGTTTATTTTGCTGTGTCTTGTTTGTCGATCACGAACGTGCCCATCGCTGTCCAATTCGCTTTCGGCCTTTTTGTGTGTGTTTTTGGTATAAGCTTTGCTTTTGTGGATACATATTTTTGTGTTTTTTCATGTGGTCCTTGTTCTTTTCTGTCCTCCTTACTAAGTCATTGAAAACAATATTACGTATTCTAGTGTTGAGAACCGACTGCCCAGCCCATTCGGATCGGATACCCGTTACCTACCACAGTCGAAGTCTAAATTATAGTCAATCAACTGATTACCAACCAATACCAATCAGCTGATTACCTATAATTTAGAGTTCGACCGTATGTCTGAACACCATGCAGTTCCCACAGCTCGTGTTATTCATTCTAATGTTGTGCACACATGAAAACTCACAAATCAAACACACAACAAGCAAACAAACACGCGCAGTGTAATATCGCGTCAGTGCCTGTGTGTTTGTGCATGTGTGTTTTATCGGGATGAAGTCAGGTCAGGTGCGGTTTTCAAACTGGAATCAAGATAACCAGTTAAGCTTCGATTGCGATTAACGAACACTCAGTTGATAAAACAACTGATAAAACGCAGTTTTTGGCCAACCAATCGAAGTGTCGATTCAGATGTAGCTAATCAGAAATTTGTGTCCCGGTTGACTGTGAAGTTGACAGTAGTACACAAGTAGTTTTTCTTTCTTTCATTTTATGTTTAGCTAAAACTGGTCAAATACGCACTACGAGTACCATAAACGGAATATTCGTTTCTGTCTTTTTAATTGTGAACAATTTTTTTGCTTTTTTCTGTTTTGTGCTTTCCACGCAATGTAATATGCAAAAAATCGTGGTGTGTAGTGTGTACAATATGCTTTTTTGTTCGGTATCCGGATTGTATTATTTTCTGTTACACCTTTGAGGCCCATTCATGCACACGCGCGCTGAAGCGCGTTGACGCGCGCATACACAAACGTGCGTATGAATGTGCGTAAGTTCTAAAACTAACGCGCGTCAGCGCGCTTCAGGGCGCGTCAACCTCCATGAATGGCGTTTTAGTTTGTTGATTTACCACTTTCATTGCTTGGCTTGGCTTGATTTAGGCATAATGAGATAATATTATGTGTAAGAATAGTGGTAACGACTAACGAGTATTCAAAACTCCCAGTTTTAAAAAACAATTTGTTCTCAGCATTTCAAAATCAATCTTGATGATGAAAAGCAAACCCAATCAGCCGTGCTTCTGTCCGCGTGTCAATGTTGCTCAAATTATGAACAAAAATAACAGTCAAACGGTGGAGAAAATATGTATTTTCAAGTGAGTCAAAATGGTTTCTAAATGTTCTTAACTAGAGTTATGTTTGTGTTGTGTTGTGCATTTGTCAAGTGTTCTGTTGCTTTTTGTTTGTGTTCATATGTTTTTTGCGTTGAGATCATTAAGATCATTAAGTAAAAATTTCAAAATTTCGTTTTTTTTTCCTTTGATTTTTCTGTATTCTTGTTGTCTGTATCAGGCGAACAAAACTGGGCTGTTTTTTTTGTTGGCAACCTTTGGAGATTGAAAACTACGGTTAGTTGAGCGGATGATTTTGTGATCGATTGGATATGGTGTTGTTTGAACGTTTAGTTTGATGTGTGTTTTAACGATGTGGGTTTTAACGATGTGTATGAACATTAGCGCGTTGGTTGCGTCATGATCAAACAAACTCAAAATTCAGTTTAAATTTGAAAATAGATTCTCATTTTCTGATAGATAAAAAGCCGTAGAATAACGCAGTATGGATGAAAGGTTATTTATGATCTAATTTTGTAAGAGCAGAGTTTAGTTTCATTCTCAAGTAAAATACCAATCAATAGTTCAATAGCAGATTCATTTCGAAGATTTTGGCTGACGGGGTGACCAGCCGTACATACATGTATCCTCAATTAAAAGAGCGCTTGTAGAATACCAGATTTTAAACGTATGAACTCAAGTTACTGAACTTTCTCTTTGCTCCAAATCCGTAAAAATCCATCAATTTTTTTAAACGAATTCCCGAAATCATTTTCTGCGTGCCCGAATAATGAAAAAATCCATCTGTGCTTTACTTGAGAATGAAAGTGACTATGGTCTCGTTTGTGTCCGTCATCCTCTGATAAATGCACTGTACAGCATGCAATACCAATAAGCGTTCACTTGCATTTGTAACAATCAGTCAATCAATCAATATTATGATGCTACGTACATGTTTTTTTTGTTTTTGATGCGTTCAGAGCTGTATTGTTCCGATTATTTTCATGTGCGTTTATTTTTCGTTCACGTTCACGGCTGCTAAACAAAAAAACTAAACGAAAAGTGCGGAATGTGAATATTCTTCGTTGTTGTTGTTGTTGAATAAAAGAGAGAACTTTTGAAATGTCGTGGGGGTGTTTCATCTTTCGGTGAATCGTTGTTTGCCGGTGAAACTATACTTTTTTCTCGGCTGCTTATTGAAAACGGCCAGAAATCAAAATGGACGGTCGATGGTGGCCCAGTCATTCACCCCCACTTTAAAACTGACCAAGATGGTCTTTGTTTACTGACCGTTTTGGTGTTCAGTTACTGACTAAGAAATTGACCAAGTCGGTTGGTAAACATCTTAGTGAACAGTGTTTACTGACGGAGAAACTGACAAAGATAAAATTGCATTTTCACATCTTGGTTTGGTTTTCATTCTCCCGGCACCCTGGGCCTGGCCTAAGAAAAAACGGCAACAAGTTGAAAATGCTCCTGGAACCTGGACTAAACTGCCACTGTTTTTTTTGTCAACCTTATGGTCTACTTTTCAAGATTTTGGTGAATCAGATCGAATTTTTTGCATGTGTCATTTTAAAAATACACGGTTCGGTTACAAAATGTTTGTGTATTTACTGCCTTTTTGACGTCAATGCAAGCGAGTTTTGCGTTGTATAGTTTTATCATTATGGATTTGTCTGTTGGCGCACACGCAAACAGTCTTAGTCATCAGCTTTGAAATTTCATCATTTTCGGTGCAGCGCAACAACACGTCACTTCACTTCACTTTTATGTTTTCCAACTACTATAAGACGGACTCGATGTTTCACACACAAACCAGACTTTTAGAAATGTGCAGTGCACAGTGTTTATGAAAAGTATCTATAACTTGTTTGAAGCTCGGTTTTTCCCATTTTTTCATCACAGGTTCAGGCCAACCAGTGATTGATTATTTTGCTCTTGCTTTGAAACTTTTGTATTTTTTTGCCTTGTCGTCATTCAATGCGAACGTGAACTCTGCAAGATGATTGGCTGTATTTGAGTTTGCTCGATTATTTCATTGGTTCTATTTGGTATCATCATGTCAAAAAGTTCGCTGTTTGCAGTTTTCGCCGGCGACCTTGTGGCCCTGGCTACTCCCTTGTTCCTTCCATATCAGGCAGATCTTCCTTGTCCCTCGTAGATTCACCTCAATGTGTTTCAACATGCACTGATATCCCTTTTTCTCTTTTCAGAACAGTCGCCACAACAAACACTGAAGTGAACAGCAGAACTTAACGACAACACCGTGAATGTACCAACAGCCGCAACAACACTACGGCGGCGGTGGCGGCCAGTACCCACCGCCGGGCGGGTCAGCAGGCTACGGTTACGGCCAACAAGGACCGCAGAATCAAGCGTATCAAAACTACGCTCACCAGCAGAACCCTTACCAGCAACAGGGTGCCTACAATCAGCAGAACCCGTGCCAACAACAACAACAATACAGGCCGAATGCGCCGCAAGGCCAGATGCCTGACCAGAGCCAGTTGGGCAGCATTTTCAGCAGGTCAGAGTTGCGGTCTGAAGACCGTGCACTTTCTTACGGTACGGTAATGTCGCGCGGTCGCAAAGAATGCAAACACACGGGCACGATACACGCACAGCAGCGCGTGCGTCCATGTGTTTGTGATTGTTGCACAAGTCTGCAGATCTGGCGATCATTTATGGCGGTCTGGTTTTCTTCGCGGTGCTGCAAAATTCTGGTCTTCTTCACCCCGGCAACGTTAAATTCATTTTGAAAATTTGCCTCGTTTTTTTTCTTTTCAGTGTGGATCGAAATCGCAGCGGCAAAATTGACTCAGTTGAACTGCAAAACGCGCTCTCAAATGGCACCTGGCAACCGTTCAATCCGGACACCTGTCGTCTGCTGATCAGTCGGTGACATGATCTTTGTTTGCTCTGTTGAGTTGAGTTTTTGGGCTGAAGAATAATTTCACAATCCTAGCCATGGTCTGACATTTCTTCAGCACAGTCACCCTCATAATTTTGTGGTTGCCTTCAAGGTCGGTGACGTACCTTTCGTGGTGGTTGTGAAATCGGACGTGAAGTGCGCATTTTTAAACTATGAATTTCGCACACAATTTCATTGTCGGTAATTTTCGCCATTACCGTGGTGACCAACATAAAAAGTAAAAGAGAAATGTGAAATAAATGTAAAAAATTGTTGTTGTTTTTTCGAAAAAATTTCCCGCCCAAAAAATGCACCACGGTTGCTGCAGAGCTGTACGACCAGGACAACGACCACAACATCAACCTGCAAGAGTTCCAAGCACTGTGGAAGTACGTGAACGACTGGACCACATGTTTCCGTGGATTGGATCGTGACAATTCAGGCAACATCGACATGAATGAACTGAAGCAGGCGTTGACGCAGTTTGGTTGGTGCTAGCCAGCAGTTTTGTTGGCGTTCGGGATACTCAGTTTGTAATTTGGTATTTTGGTATTTGGCGTCGCAACACCAGCCATTGTAACACGAAAATGATTTTTGGTTGGTGTGCGGATGTAGAACCCCGGCTGCACGGTAGGCTCAGATTGCCGGTTCCGAATTGCGCGAAAGTGCACTGTATTCAGACCAGCACTTTGTCAGCAGTGCAAAATGAGTTTTCCTTGCGACCAATCAGCGTTCAAATTTTCATCAGTTCATCAAACCCCGACACCAGTTTTTGTTGTACCCCAATTTCCGCATGTTAATTTTTTGCAGGCTACCGACTGAGCGATAATTTCTATGGTTTTCTTGTGCAACGCTTCGACCGCTCCAAGTCTGGTCGAATGGCCTTTGACGACTTCATTCAGTTGACGATCATGTTGCAGGTACGAAATGCTGCGGTGAAGCAGTCGCATTCAATGTGGTTTGAAAAATTTTCTTCCCTGAACATTTCCCTGCCCATCATAACTGACGTGACAAATACACATATGACATTGAACATTACTTCACGAACCCGATGCGTGTTTTGGAGCAAGCTTGATGCAAACTACGAGCCAAGTCGTGTATTCCCCAGCAGTCTCACGTTGTCATTCATTCCACAGTCCT
This sequence comes from Theristus sp. LFF4_11, assembly GCA_030248135.1. Taxonomy (NCBI): domain Eukaryota; kingdom Metazoa; phylum Nematoda; class Chromadorea; order Monhysterida; family Xyalidae; genus Theristus; species Theristus sp. LFF4_11. The sequence continues at coordinate 18,353 of JASANC010000938.1, read as the reverse complement.
CAAGAAGCAGCAGATCAAAAAACAGCAACAAACCAAAACGGCTTTTCAGATGTTGACCACCGCATTCCGCGACAAAGACACCGATCGTGACGGGGTGATCACGATTCAGTTCGAAGAATTCCTGCAGATGATTTTGTCAACGAAGGTCTGAAAATGCGCACGAAGAAAGCGACCGATAAACAACGCGCATGGTAACTGTCTGCTGACTGAGACGTTTCTGCCAAAGTTCTTTTTTTGTGGAACGATCTGCTTTTTTTATTTTTATTGTATTTGAGCGGGCTTTTGTGGCTTTATACGAAGTGTTTTTGATCGAAACGTCTCAAAGTTACTTCAAATCGTAACTTCAGCGGGCATTTACCATTTCTACCGTAATTGAAAAAAAACGTTCAACGGCGTCAGTCTAGAATAATTGATACAAACAATCCGCACAACGTTGGTGATTCGTGAATGGTGATTTTATCTACGAGTTCAGCAGACGTTTTATGTTTTTTTGATTCTCTTTTGTTTGCTTCCTCCTGCCTGACTCATCATGGTTCCTATCCGATATTGTCTGTTGTCTAAAATGGTGAAACACCGGAAAATGAACGCAGCAATTCAATATTACAAGCTTCTAGTCTTTGGGGCGGTATGAGCAGATTGCACTGGTACTCATAATGTCATTAAACGGAGCACATAGTAAATGGCAGATCTTGTTGTTTGGGAGTTTATTTTTTCAAAACAATCAACACAAACAGTGGTGAGAATACTTCAGAAATTACTTCGATGCACTGATAGAGAAATACAGCTGAATATGAAAAAGTTGATTGTTTGATCAGATTATCACTGAACACAATGGTCGCAAGTTAGTGGGACGTCGCAGGTAAGGAAAACGGTGCCGAATCTGACGATCGGGGGTTTATGGAACAATGTTCGAGACCAACCGCGATAGATGACGTGCCGTATTGGTTACGGCTGTGCAACATTGTTACGACTGGAAATGCGTCGAATGCAGATGCAGTTGGAAAAACAGCAACATAGCCCGAAATCAGACATCTGACAATTTTTCTCTCTCATGAACTTCTCTCAATACTTATGGTATAAAAACCGGTAAAACGATCAATGACCAGAAAAGGGAAATAAAAAAACACATTGAACAAATGCAAACATCAAAATACAGCTGTCTTCCACTCTTCTGTCTGTGAACATGGAACGCCGTAAAAATGACTTCATATCTATTGTCATAAACTGCTGTCTGTTGTCATATCTGAAGTACAGCATGGCCGAATAAATGAGGCAGTCCATCAAGGCGGGATTAATCGCTGACTAGGAGTTGTCTTTTTCAAAAATGCCAACATAATTTCCAATCATGTGTGCAAGGGAGAAAGAATGAACAGAATAATACGGATAATCCATTAGTTTAAAAAAACGCATCAAATTTGGCATACAATTTGGTTTCTGAACTTCTTTTTCTTTCATTCAAAATTCGCGCGCTCCTTGCACCCTGAAAAAAGCTGCCATGTTTAATCGGCTATACTGTATCTCAAAGAATAAACCCCAAATTCAAAAGCCAAAAAGCGCAGTAAAAATCAAAATAACGAACAGTAGAGTCGCTAAAGCAACATTGAAGACCAATATTGATCACAAAGACAAGTTCTTAATCTTGACGAAACACGGATTATCAAATAAAAAACACTCGAATCACAAAACAAAATCAAACACGATGAAATCGAAACGCAAACAGCAAAAGTAAATCTCAAACAACTACACAGATCATATATCCATAAAACAACATATCACATAAGAAAACCGAATCAAACGCAACAAACAATCAGAATCAGCCAATCAAAGGAAAAAGGACAATAAAAAGACACGTACAAAAATAGAAAATGCCGTGAGAGAGGAGTGGGATCATATTGGCATCTTAAAAAACAACCAAAATCAAATCAAACTCAAACCTAATTCATAGCAAAAAAATTCGAAAAGCGCCACTTCTTTTCTGAACGTCCTACACGCCGGTTTATGAAAAATCTCAATCCGTGCAGCCGCCTCACACAGGTCCGCTCCAACTTGATCAAATTTATCTCATCCAAACAAACGAAACCGTAACTCAACACACAGACACACAAAAATGTTCAAAGCCCACCGAGAGCACACAATTCACAAGCGCAACCTGGCGCACTTGACACAGGTGACCTGACGGTCGTCGTGCGACTCAGTGACGTCCATTTGACCGCGCTCAGCCGCCGGCAGCACGTCCAGGTTGACCATGGCCAGCTCGTGCTCGTGCTCGGCCACCCACGCGAACAGCTCCGCAGAGTCGTGCGTGCACACCAGAGCACACGGCGGCTCCGGACGCCACGCGGACACGCCTGGATTTAGTGGGCGTTTCAGAAAAGGGTACGTCTGTGTCTAAGGTCTGACAAAGCTGTGAGCGGAGAGTGTCAGCTTTTCAGCTGTTCTCAGAAACAGACGCCTTCTTTAAAACATACATCTCAACATCACTCACCTTCGAACCAGCCATTAATCATGTCTGTATCGGGAGCAGCAGCCGACAGCACGTAGTGACGTGCGCGAACCTGGAAAAAACGAAAAAAACACTAAAAAACATTTACATTTTCAGGAAAAAATTAAAAAGTCAACCGTAAAAATAAAAACACGCACCCAACGATAGAAATCAGTCGATACATGCGAGGCCTGGCCTTGGCCGGGCACGTAGGCGACGTCAACGTAGACAGGCTCTGAAAAACGGAAACATCGAAGTTTCGGCTTTTTCGGACCGGTGCAGGTGTGCATTAGCACCGTTTCATAATTTCAAAATGCGAAAAAGAACGCCATTTGACGACCAGAAAAAAAGCAAAAACTCTACCAGCGAGCAGCGCAGGCGATTTCTTGGAAGCGACTCCGGGTTTCGCGGCAGCCTTCGCTTTCTTACTGGGAGCCGTCGCGGCAGCAACAGTTCCCGCAACATCACTGGCTGCACGCCCGCTCGCACCGGTGCTGCGCGACGGTGGGGGCCCGCCCGTGGCGCTCGTAGTACCGCGCGCGGTAGCAGACCCGCGACGTGCTGCGGTCGTTGTTGGTGCCGCGCTGAACGGGGGAGAAGCGACAATTTTTGTTGGATTTTTTATCACACTGCATACCCGCTCGGGCAGTGAGTGCCGTGACGACACCGGCCGGATCGCGCATTTTTTCTGACAAAACCTTGGGCTGCCACGTGCGTGTACAGCCGAAAATCGCTTGGAAAGGTGTGCATGTGGCATTGACTGTCCACAAAAAACTGGGTTGACTAAGTTTGAATGGGTTTTCGCCGATTAGCGCACCCACCCACCAACAGGTGCATGGTCGGTCGGTTCATTCGGTTGTGCGTTCTAAGTGCTTATTTCAGGGATCTGGCACCACAACTGCGGCTGGTCGTGTTTCCCAACCAAGACTGACCGTGCTGGAGCGCCGGTGCGCGTGCTCGAAGGCGCAGTGCCCTTGGATGGAGGACGTTGCGGTGGAGGGGGTGGAAGGCCCAGCGGTTGGCCCCATTGCGCCTTTAGGTGCTCCAAGTTCGGCCTATTCAAGGCCGCTTTCGATGTTGGCAGACTGCACTCGGCGGCCGAACATGAACCAGACGCGACAAGAGTGGCGTTGCCTGAAGCGGTTCCGGTTTTCAATCGATTATTCGAGAAAATATGTGTCGCGAGAAAAACGGGAACAAAGAAACACGGAATCATTCCAATTGAGAAATCAATTCGAATCGCACCGTTTTCCAGATCGTTCAACTCCGTCGACTGGTCGGACAGTTGACTTTTTTCTGACACCGATAAAACGACACCGCTGATTGGCTGCTCGCTTGGGTGTCCGTTGACCAGTTGGCAGGCTGAACGGAAAAATGATTGGTCGTATCGGTCTCGGCTCGGTCAAAAACCGTTTGATTACGTCTCTCTTTGTGTTGTCCACCAAACAACAAACGCACAAACAAACAATCATGTGCAACTTAGTGTGAAGTGAGGTTTTTAATACCTACGCATATTACTGGCGCAAAAAGGCTGAACCAAAAAAAAATCGCTCAACTCAACCAACCGGCAAGCGAGCTGTTCGTGTCTGATGGATTTGGTGATCGCAACATTACGCCGGACAAGCAAGTGGCCAGATTGTCAATTGCTTCATCGGCTTCGTCGTTGTTGCCGTTCATTTGGTCTACAAGGCAATATTGTCGGGTTCATGACAGAAAGCACCGATGTATGTCATATTTTCATGACCTTTTAACTTCGATTCTTCTGGGGAAAAGGTTGAAGACCTCGATGATACTGTCAGAACAGCAAGCCAAAAGTGACAAAAAGTATGACATTGAACTTTATGGTGTGAGATGAACTTTAATCAAGGACTTTAACAGCAAATCAAAGGGCGTATCCACCGAGCAAGGCTGAACCAACCAAGCTCGTGGTTGATGTTCTTTTTCGGCGGCGGCGCACCATTCTGCGGAGTATGATAGGCGGACTCAGCGTTCGAACGGGCAACGTCCTTTGAATGCGCACTTGACAAACTGCGCTCCGAGGAGTGCCCGCCATCGGTGGCCGACGCAGAGTCGCCCACGGTGCTGATTGAAGTCAACTGGAAATGTTGCTCATCATCTGAACTGATTTCATGAAATCCAAAGAAATTTCGAGAAAACTGGATGAACAACGTGTGATATGGCGACCGGTGTATTACTTCGTCGACGGATAATGGGTTTCATTGTTGTGAGTTGTTTATCAGTTATTGTTTTTTCGTTTAGTTCTGCGTTTAGTTCAAAAGCGTTTGCAATAATCGAAAGGAAATCAGTTTCACGCTTGATGCTGTAATTCAAAATGGTCCTAGTGACTCACTCAATCGTATATAAGGGACACGGGTCAGTTTACCAATTTTTAATTCCCGGCGTAAAGCAGGAAACTGCTTACATCTCTTTTGACGCATTGAGTTGCAACAAAGATCAATGCGACATCAGCTTGAAAATCCTAAATGTTGACAAAATTGCAGAATCAACACAATCAACAGGTTACCTTTTTATTCCTCGGCGTAAACCAGGCCGTTTGATCGGCCACATCGGCGCCCAGTGAGACTTTGCCGTTACTTTTGGCGTAATCATTGCTCGCATCATTGATCGACGAATCAGGACTCTTTGAGGTGCCGCTGTCGGGCGAGGCAACCGGCTCAATCGCGGTCGTGTCGGCGTTCGAAGGCGACCGGTCGCTCGGACGGCGACATTGCGCGTTTGAAGGCGATCGGCCGTTGCGATCGTCGGCGGCGTCGCAGTCGGAGGAGGCAGCGTCGTCGTCGTCGTCGTCCGGCGTGAACGCCTCGTTGACGTGCGCCGCCAACGCGAGACGCGCGTCACGCGGCGACATGCTGCCTGCAGTGGGTGCTGGCGAGTTTAGTGAAACGTCCTCGTCGGAAAATAGCGCACTAAAACCCAGTTTGAAGACAGTGCACTTGGTTTCTAAAGGCGGAAACACCATTTAGTTTTTCGTCCGTACGCACAAACGTCGTTCTAAATCCCGTGCGCAAACGAATCGTGTCCGTAATGCATTAAGATGGCACACACGACACGATTTCTAAATCGCGTGGCCATTTTTTACGTGTCGTGTCCGTGCGTACGCACAAAAAAAACTAATTGCTAAACGCGCCTTAAAGGTTATACTGACCATACGCCGTCTCCATGGACGGTAATATGCAAGAGCACGAGACGTGACGTGCAGTGCCGTGCTGTACGCAACAGAAAACTGTAGTACGCTAATACACAACATCTGACGTGACGTGACGTGTACGCATACGTCAGCATGGACGGGCCTTAACGCAGTGATGCACACTAGCACACAGTACGATGACACACTACATCGCACACGCAAAATGGTGCAGTTTACATTCGAAATAAAAAAAAAACGAATATTTTTCAAAACCAGAACGGCAAACGGACCAATCGGAGTTGGGTCTGACGATGCGATTGGTATTGCTGGTCCCGAAGGCACACCGCCATGCTCCGTGTCAGGTGTCGCACTACCACTGTGCTGATGCGGCGACTGGGCGATCTAAAAGCATTATGCAACTTGTTGTTCTATTTTGTTCACGTAAAAAAACCGCCTGGTCTGAACCATTTCAGTATGCTTCTTCAAACCTCTCTGGTCTTTTCACCCAATATGCACACGAAACTTTGAATAGTAGAATAGTAGAAGAATGAACCGTTTGTTGTTGTTGTTCTGAACGTTTGAAATGAAACCCAGAAAAGCGTACAGAACGCCGTCGAGTAGAGGGTGCCCATCGAGATTTCTCTGTCATTAAGTGCCTTTACAGCCCTCAGCGGGGCTCAATTCCCCGAGCGGACAGACACAAGAGTCTAACACGCTACCACCAGGCCTGAACGGTTTGGTTTTTCGTCCCGCTGACCTCCTGGTCGTGCTGCACGTTGTGCACGGTGACCTCCTCCTGGACGGACTCGAGCATCACGATCAGCTCGCGTGTGTTTGCAGCGTGTTGTGTTTGTTGTTGAGGGGAAACAGACGGCACAGCGTGCTGCTGGCTGTTCGGCGGCGAACACGAGGGAGCCATGATGACGTTCAATGACGGTGACACCGGCGACATCTGCGGTGACTCGAGCCGCTGTGCACGGACACGAGCTTGGTGGAGGTGTTGATGTTGATGGGCATCGTGCTGGAGACGACGTGGTCGTGCCGGTGACATGTCGCCGATCGTGTCTGAGTGACAGTGACTTTCAACAAACACATCCAGACAACCGAAACTAGACCACTGCGCTGCAGTGCACCACCATTGCCAGTGTTCTCTCGGCGCAGCAGAAAAAAAAACAGAAAACAATCGCCCACGTACAGATGCTAGTTTGGTGCGGCATCATTTCGCACGAGCGCGAATGACCAAAAACCAACTGCGCTGATTGGTCCCATTGGCAAACGCAAATTCAACCACAGTCCCAACCCAACATCCAATTGAACGCCACCCCATAAACGGCACACTCACCTTGCATGTCTCGCAGCGTTTCGGCGCAGTCCTCCAAAAACGGATTGGTTGGACTAACAGCGGCGGGCAGCGGAGCGCCGGCCAGTTGCGCGGGTTCCCCGGCCTCTCCAATGACGTCATCGCGAAACGGGTTTAGTGGCGAGAAAACGCGCGCGGGCTCCGCGATCGGCGAGTCAACAACAGCGGGATTATCGTGGTCAAGCACGATGGTGACACGGTCAGCAGCGGTTGCACCGGTTGCCTCACCGCACGCAAGAGCCGCGTTGGGCGTCTGGCGATGTGAACAGATGAAACAATCAAAACAGAATGGCCATTAAAGTACAGACGTGTGCTTCATGCATTGGTGTCCAATTGCCTATTCGTTACCTTTACAAAAAACGCACTTTCCATTTCCAGAAATACACGTACTTCAGTATTTTGCCCCAGAAACGGATTACTGGAACAGCCGCTCCGCGGTGGCGGTGCGGCTGTTTCGCCACCAGTCGCGAGCAACAGTTGCGCATCAAGATCGTGACTGGAACGCAAAAGCTCAGTCGATGTTACTTCTGCTGCTAATTCATCGCCAGCCAGTGCTGCGTCATTTGGCTCTGATTTTGGCGCTTTTTGGGCATGATATGCCTGGTCCACTTGGTTATCGCTCTAAAAATTGAAAGAAAAACAAAATCTCAGGTTCACATTATTCTATAGCAATATGTAGCAAACAGTAACACAGATTGCGGGAAGCAAAAAAGATACGAATATCTTCCGCTGAAAACCTGCCGGCAAAATAAAATTTAAGTTGACTGACAAATATGGTAGACACCGTGTAAAAACTGTTTCCGATTCCAAAATTTAGAAAAAAAACGATTTGTGCCAATTCAAAATTTACATTACGACTACTGACTAGCCACTGCAAGCCAATAGAAAACCCAAATCACAAGTGCCTGATTCAAAATCCAACCTTTCGGTTTCGAAGCAACCGGTGCTGCTTTTTTCGTGGTGTTTGTGGACGGTTTTGGGCGGGTTGCAAAGGACGATGCAACTGAAGAGCGACTTGCACTGCGTGAACCTGAAAGCACAAAACAAAGAATGAAATGACGTTTTTTGATAACAACCAGTGCTGCTGATTGGTCATACATCATACGATTAAAAAATTGATACGGTCATGAGGTTCTGGTTTTAAGCGCGTGCATTATCTTCTCATAAAGACCTAGTCTGCGTCTGGAAGACATGACCGTGCAGCAGCTGATGTCATGAGCACGTGTCTTCATTTCAATGTCACACCATCCAGGACTCTGAACAAACCACCGGTCGGCAGATGTTTCTCCATCGCTTTCGTGTGGTGCGCCCGCTGCAGCGCAGGCAATTGTGGGCGGAGTCTATTGAGGGCGGCCAATATGTGCGTCTCTGATTGGTCGGACGAGTACAGAATGCGCACTACCGGGCGGGTCGTGTCTGCTGGCTCCCAAAGTAGCAGAAACGCGGTCGATAAACGGTCGATTAGACGAATGGCTGTAAGATAATTGTCGTCATATAAAAGTCAAAAAAACTTTTCGAGTAAAATCCTTTACACACGTTACAAACAAACGCACAGGCACACACATGCGATGTTATCGGTTCAACAGTGCACGTCCATCAATCAGCGTCTGTCCCGTTCCGTTCCAGGACACATGAGAGCAGCATACATTACAACTACTGCAAGCACTGTTTCTCGCGGTTTCGCCTGGTAAGCGTATACCGCGGGCCCGAAGCTGGTCAGTACGACAAGGCCCGGGCTGCTCAGTCATGACGACCAGCGCAGACGGATGTTACGTCTGGCTGACAAAACAATGAAGCATTGTTTGCAAACTGCCTCAACGGCCAACCTTTCCCGTCACTCGTCGTGGTTGGCTGAAACAGCTGCGCCCAATCGCTGGCGTCCGCGTCCAAGCTGGCCAGATCTTTCTCTGTCGGCGTCAGCACGTACGCGCACAGTTGTCCCAAGCCGCATTTGCTGTACAGCACGATCGGTTTCGTCGGTGAATCGACCGTAGTCGAGTGTTTCGCCGACGCGGATCGTGCCGCCGGCGACGGCACGGATGCAGCAGCGACCATCGGCTGCACGAACAGACCAGACTCGTAGATGGCCGTGTAGAGCGCGCGAAGCTGAAGGGGAAGCAGAGGGGAAACAGTCGCTTTGATCGGGGGTTGTTGGAACCGGTTTCCGACGCTGTATGAACGCAGTATTTAGTAACTCTAGCTGTGTTCTAACAAATTTAACAAAATGTTTTTGAAAAAGACATAGCTATGAGGTGACTAAATGGTGCTTCATGAACGCCGCTTAAATTGGTGCGGCAGTGACGATGGTTGAAGTTTGCGATATTGCGATTTTCGATTTTGTCTGCTTTCACTGGCTGGATGGTTGATAATCAAGCACAAGAGAAGGGCAACGAAATTCAGCTGCTTCGAATGAAAACCATAAATCCAAGTCCAGCACGCTGACTGGTAGAACCATCCAGACTGCGAACGACCAATCAGCTCAGCCAGCGTTCAAACCATTCGTTTTCGCTTGGAGGTGACCAATCCATGTCGCGATGAATGAAGTTTTTGAATGAATTAGTGCGATGAATTTTTCCACAACAGCGGTAACTAGAAACAGCAAGCTGCAACCGAGCTAAAAGGCAGCCAATCCGTTAGATGGGCAATCAAAAACAACCAACATGCTGCGCCGACGTCTTCACCAATGAGTTCTCCGTTTGAGCCTGTTGTTCAGCTGCATTTGAGTTATTCCCTTCGTCTGTGTCGTCGGTTGACACTGCTCGAGCGGGCAGGTTTGCAAACAGCGCGTTTATAGTGGGCTTCAGTTGGGTGTCGAGCGCGAAACGCTGCACCAGAGTTGAGACTCCTGCAACGAACAAGAACATCAGAGTCTCATAGCAAACTACGCAATGTTCTCACAAGCCTCTACTTCAAAAACACGTTTCAAGTGATTGAAAATCCAAGCCGAAACGCGAGCCTAATTTCTCAGCTTTACCTTCGCGAAATTCCTAAGCTAACCCGTTCGCGTTGAAAAGAGAAAACAGACAACGGTTTGAAAGCAATGTTGAACAACACAGAAGATTTGCGCGGCGAATCAGCGTGCAGCAAGTGACCCATTGCAAAAGCATTCATTCGTTCAGCCAACCAGCCACCGGCGACGGTGAGAGCGAGCTGAGCAGCAGCCCGTCGACGGCCGGCAAGCGCCCGATCAGACCCCAGTAGTTCGGTGTCGTCAGCAGATGGTCGGCCGTGCCGGCGTCCAGCAGCAGATTGTAGTTGCCGGGTAGTGCCAGCAGCGAGCAACGACTGTCGCCTGACAAACCCAACAAAAACAACAATAAACGTCGCAGCCCATGTAGTGGACAATAAAAAAAAATTGCGACACTGCCTTTCCCCAAGGGCGTTGGGTAAGGATAAAAAGGGGGCAACAAACAAACAACAACAACAACAACAACAAAAACAACATATGGCGATTTTATTCAGAGTTTTTTTTCTGAATTTTTTTCATTGTTTCCATGATTCAGTGGAAATTCTCTGGCGTAACGGTCAAAGGTCACCGGTTAGCCTCGCCCCTGCCCTGCCCCCATCCCCCAGGCGAATGGAGAAAGGTACTGTCGCCGATGTTTGTTGCCCCGAGGACAGGCACGGGTTGACCCTCTCTGCAAAGGGTTCAGCAGACTGTTTAGAGGCCCGGGGCCCTTTTCGTTCCCGGGGAATTGTCAATAATCGGTGGAATTTCAAAAGCACTTTCTCGGGTGTCTGGAGGAATTAGGTATGTGTTTCACGAGTTTTTCCTGAATCCAGAGTCCAGACCAGAACCACCCCGAACGAACGCAAGCTTCACACAGTTTTATCGGAGTTTCGGCACATCTTAAAATAAAACAGAAAGCGACAAAACTCAATGAAAAAACCACGCACAAACCAGCGGGAAACACGCACAACGTCGGCTGACGAACGGTCAAATGTCCGATGGTGGCCGGATGCGCCGGCAGCAGATCGCCGACAAACCAACCGGCACTGCCGTCATTTCTGGCGTGATTGGCGCCACTGCTGGCGTCAGCAGGTTCGCCAGTAGTGGTATCGTGCTCGTGCATTGCGGCGGCGGCGGCGGTGGTCAGCAGCGGATGTTTGATCGAAGAAATCGGTGGAATGTGTCGCTGTCGTATGTACGCTGCTAGTTCGGTGGCGGCCGATTGGAGAGGCGCCGTCAGCGGAATCGATGGCTGAGGATTGGTGTGCAGAACGGTGGAGGCTGCTGAAAAATGATGACGCATGACGAATGACAAAAAAACAATGAAAGAAGGTGAGCTTTGCACGTGATACCCATAACGTTTCACGCTTGAAGGGGCGTTGCTGACACCAGACGTACATCTCAAAAGAGGTGCGAACCAAACACTTATTTATTAACACAATTTTTCAAACACAATATTTTCTACTTAACACAAAGCCAACAGAGACCCCCGTCCCGAAAAAAAACACCGCACAGACCAATTTTCTGCGGTTCGCTGAGTGTCCACAATCCAGTGGCGGGACACGACACGAGAACTACGGATGGTAAGAACGCGGAATCGGAGGCCGGTTGAGCAGTGCAAACAGACTGTGGTGACAGGGCAGCAAGCGCAGACTCTGCCTGAACAGCGTGCGACTCCGGCGGCGTTTGAAGGTGCTTCTCCGTTTGACTGCGCACAAGGGCGCGTTGGAAGGCGCTTGAACGATAGACGCCGTCGTATAGTAGCCAATCACCAGTGCCTGCGACGCGATTGAAAGATTATGCGAAAAAATCTGTTTCAAACTAAACATGGCAAAATTGAAAACTGTTTTTGGTCAAATCCAAATGGGTGCGCATTACTTGGGAAAAAACTATTAATTCAAAAGTGGACAACCAGGAACCGCGGTCAGGTCTGTTTTGAATGTTGTGTACAAACCAGAAGCAAGAATACTGTCGCAAACGCAAAAAAGTGATCGCAAATCACAACTTATCTTTTCCCCATAAATATTCGAGTAGCTAGTTATCAATCACAAAGTAGTCATGAAACACACCACCTCAAAAAATAATCTGGGTCTCATATCCTAATCATTGAACAAGTGAAAAATTACTTCCGAAAAAACTTTCGAAAGTCTTTTTTTGCTGAATGCAGAGCAACACGAATAGCGCATTTAAAGTGGCGTGTTCAACATGCACGATCGCTGGAAAAGATTAGTCACTAAACGAATAGCAGGTGTTTAATCAGAAATAGAAATACAAAAATGTACTATTTTTGGACAATTTTGTTTCAACTCAACACAAACAGAGCATTCATAAATTTGAATGAAAAACAAGAAATAGGAAATGGAAAACCACACAACACACAGCAAAAGAAAAGCCTCAACCAGCTCATGTGAAATGGTTTTTCTGAAGTGGAAATCCACACGTCGTTCGAAAATATTTCTGTTTTTGTTGTTTGTTTTTGTAAATATTTTTGTTGCAAATACCTACATAACACTACGTATATTGCCTGTCAGTCAGGCTTTCAGTTTTGTTGTCCTTGTGTTTTTTGTATTTGCATTTTCAGTCCATTTTGTGATGCAGAGAACAGAAGACACAACACTTTCTGCACCGTGTCATACTGTGCTCTAAACAACAACTAAAAGAATGGCGAAACCAAAACCACCGAGCGAAAAAAATGCTCGGGTTATAAGAGACAGCAGTCGTGAGCCGTCGTTCAGAGACGCAAATTGTGTGCAGAACAGAAAAAAAATTACAAACAAACACGCACGGAAGGTTTATTGTGCAAACTGCATAATGAAAGGTATACATGTTGAAAGCTGTTAGCCGTTGAAATTTTTTTTGGTGGTCTGCCTTTTTTCAGGGAAATTACTATTTGTCGTTGAATCACGTAAACCAGAAACAATTCAACGCTACCAAAAAGCGAACAGAACAAACAAAAACACAATGTTACAAAAGCAATAAAAATTTCGTTTCATCATATGACAATGAGTCAGACAGACACGACGGCGCTCAACAAACAATGAATGCTTTTTTCTGATTTTGAAGGTTGTTGGTTTCTCGAGCTGCAGATTTGATTTGAGTGATTACGTTTGTTATGGACAAGTTCAACTCAGGAAAAACATTTCAAAACAGCCAATTGGGAACCAAAACCAATAAATAACAAAAAACATACGCCCAACTTTTACGGCAAATGATAATAATAATCCATAACAATTTGATGGACAATAGCGAAGCGCAAAGTAATGACAAATCACACAACTGAAAACTGCAAAAAGTCACACCAAATTGCAAAATTTGAGCGACGAAAAACCTTGAACGAAAGAAAAGATATGCGATCCGATGTCCTACCAGTGAACCACACTACTGTTTGGGTTTGCAGCGCGTGTGACGTTTTGACATGGCAACCCACGACGACGATGGTGAACAATGAGAAGAATGCAGATGAAACACAATCAGGAAACGAGGAACGACACAAACGGAGAAAAGCCGCTTCACAAAAAAATGTTATTGCGATTTTACAACTTTCGCTGAACGAAAAAGGTTAGAAAGAACAAATGATGAACGTTAACAGACAAACACACCAAAAATTTTGCTCCAAAAATTGCGGACCGAAAAAAACGTTTTTGGCAGCAGCGACATCACGTGAAGCAGCGTTCTTGGTTGCAAGCAATGCAAGAAACAACAATGTACGTACAACGTATGCACGTTGATTACGGTATCTTCAGTTTTTGGTCTTGACACGAACTCTGAGATGCATGCAAAGATGTCGAGTTAAAATGAGACACAAGCAGTCAAGGGTCAAAATGTCGTCTTCTGAATAGCCCTGTTTTCTGCTGAAGATTACTGGAACTTGCAGATGAACGAATGAGAAAACTCCGGTGGTTCGTAAAAGAGTTTGTAGACACTAAAATATACAATAACTGTCAGCATCCTGCTCTGTTGACATCGTGTTAAGACCAAATAGTAGACACAGTAATAAGTGCATTCCCATTTCTGACATATGATGCGTCACTCAGAAACAGCGAAAAATGCTCATTTTCCGTTTAGCTCTCAAAGTGATAATCATAAAGAAAAGTATGATTTGTCTTGGCTCTGGTGAAAAACTTTTGGAACCACACATACACACACACACACATAGATAAATGAAAAAACGTACGAAATCGCATCGTTTAGAACAAGGATAAACAGTTTTATGACGACAGAAAAAGTTTGTGAGTGACAGGGAAAAGGAGAAAGACGTTTTTACAACCGAACGCTAAAAGCACAAGGTTCGCTGTTTGGCATCCAAACCAAATAAGAAAAAACGACGAATTATCTGTAATTTTAGGACTCTGTTTTCAAGCGGGTTATGTGGTTTTAACCAAATGGAATACTTTACGAAACCCCCGTTCATTTTGAAGTGCACACCGCCGACAGGACAGCGAAAAACAAATAAGAACCATCCGAGGAAGGACAAAGGCTCGTATAATGAGCTGAAGTTTATACTTGAACTTGAAAGCGGTGTTCACTTCGTAAACAGGACACGGACACAACTCAGGTTTGGGTTTAGTATTGCTGCCTCACATTGCTGCTGCCAATCAATGAAAGCCAATGCAGATACATTCAATCGGCCGTGTAATTTGGAAAAACGCTATCAACGAACACACAAAGCCATTTTAACTGGCTCGTTTGTTTTTGCTTAGCGATACTAAACGAGTTTTTGTTGGCGAAACGAAAGCGAAATTAGCAAAAACATAAAAAACAACCACTAATTTAATCTAATCTGATACTTTTTGGAGCATGGTACGGAAGAAAAAGCACCCATTCGGCGGCAAAACAGTGGAACGCATGAATCACAAGTGCAATACGCCCATTGGTTGGTTGGTGTGTCGAATGCAAGGTGCCAGCAACAACATCACACAAAACACTGCCAACCTTCAAGAACGGGCCCAGCGTACACCAACTGCTTGAACAAGTGTGATTGCGCGAGAAACTGCCGCACAATCCCGTCGATTGATGCGCGACTGACGTGTGATACGACACCAATTGATAGACGGCCACTTTGGTATTCTGCAAATATCAGTTTTCCGGAATCATAATCTCGAAACAGAATGCAAATTCGGAAATGCTACAACTGCTGCAGATTGGTGCTATTTGAGAGGGTGTGTGTGTGAGGAATCAAGAGTTCCAAACTGTCTCTTCGAAAACTGATTAAAACTGAGTGTCCGAATAATGTTGAAAAAAAATGCAAATTCTCTTGGAAGGTTGGACAAAAACCACCAAAAAAGGAAAAAGTTCTGCAATGACATGATAATCGTGCTCATTTCGTAAGTGTGTTACTTTCACACGTTCACACGACAAAAATCGGCCAAGGAACCAACCAACAAAACTTCCAACCGCTGCCGAGCTGTTTTTATTGACGAAATTGCGCAAGTCGACGCTCAAATCGATTTCAGTCAAATTTTCTTTCAATGCCGTCTGATCGGCCACATGCTGCCATTGGACAATCGCTGAAAAAAATAAAAAAGTTCAAAGAATATAAACAACAAAAACATCGAAAATGTTTGAAAATATCATACAAAATCTAATTCTGACAAAAACAACTAAATTGAACATTTCACGCACACACTCATACACACGACGAAATATGCTGGAAAAACTTTTTTCTGCTGCTGCAAAATAAAATTCACCACATGAATAAAGCACACCTACAATGTACATACACGTAGCGCTAGTCAGTCAGGGCAGGGGCAGCCGCGAACTGAGCGCCACTCAATTGGTCAATAACAACGACAAAGCCCTTTTGAACATTACAAGTTTCTGTACGTTCATCTCTGAGCGAAATCCAGAAACGAGAAAAAACCTAGACTAGCCAGAAACCTAAAGTCTAACACATATTTGTATGCGACTAGCTGATTGGCTGTTTTGACGCAAGTACATGCGCGATACACGATTAACAGCATACATGTTCGCTAGTGTGTTTGATTTCGCAAAATTAAACTAGATCAGACTAGAACTTCCCCTGTAGCATCATGACGCCAACACACAAGCAAAAATTCTGGTTGGCTAAAGGGAAGGCACTGAATGATTAATTTTTAGATTTAAAACAACAAATGATTTCAACCTGCATTATCAACTCACAAAAACCGTGCCGCGAAACCGAAACGCATTAAGAGTCAGTTCAGAAAGAAAAAAACTGCATGTTAGTTGAACGGATTGAAAAAACTAGAAGCCTGACAGGCAGGTTGCTCTGATGATCAGAGTCTGATCTCTTTTGTAACCAAACCATTAACCTAACCCAACACATGCAAAGAAAAAAAAAACGGCTGAAATAATTAGAAAGTCTGCAGCATTCTAAAAGGTTGATGCAAGCCAATGTGAACGATGTCGAGACTTAGTGACAAAAGAAACTTTATATTTTGCTGTTCCAGTTCTAACAAGCTACAACCGTCCGAATAATAAAAATGAAACATCCCTGGAACACTGGAGTACACACACAGACGACACAACGGCACACAGACGCAAAAAATAATTTCATTTAGATGCCGACATTCCAGTGGCTCATAATATCACACAGGCCAGACACAAGCAATATTCTCACTCGCTGTTCCATTACGAAACAGTATTTTTGACGCGGACCGGCCTGTGGAATTATTCTAATTACGGTATCTATCGCATCTGTCTTCAATAACTGATAGAAAATTTTCAGTCATTCACAGCTCACAAATTCAAATTATGGGCTATCAGCCCATTGGTTGGTGATCAAGTGATGCATGCTTTTTGTGCAGGTCACGTCAGAAAAGCGCAGAAAACATGCATCATATGAGCTTATAATTTAGAGTTCCAACTGCAAGATAGACCGTCCCAGCACCCCACTACAATCCTACAGACTTAAGCGCCATTCACAGAGGTTGACGCGCGCTGAAGCGCGCTAACGCGCGTCACTTCGCTAAAGTTCACATTCACGAAGCAAAAAACAGCGCGCTTCAGTTTTGGAACACACACACATTCATACGCACGTTCATGTTAGCGCGCGTCAGCGCGCGCGTGCGTGAATGGGCCTTTAATGCGCGAATAAATAGGTAAACAGTTTCATGCATGACGCGGGGAATCAAAATTGGCAAAGTGATTTCACAGTCCCCTAAATAGGGCCGAGTCACATAGGCTACCTTGAATTGCCACATAAAGAATGAAACTAGTTTCCTTTCTATGTCTGCAGGTCATATCTCCCTTCATACCAGGACTTGTACCATGCGGTATCCAGTTGCGCTTCTGCAAATTTGACATTGAAGCGCGCGTTCAATTCACATACAGCATGGCTGGTCTGTCAGCCAGCCAGAAGAGCAAAAAAATCAATTAAACCAGAACCGAGAAAGCTGCACTTATGTCGTGGAATACTAAATAACAACCAGAAAACTATCTATATTTCATGTCCCAAAAGCCACTGACAAAATATTTTGGCGGCGCTCTGTCGCCACTTAATCTAATTATTATTTGTTGCTGTGTTTGGCCAGTATTAGTGCAAAGAAATGGAACTCATTTTCTTCAAAACACTTTGAGCTACAGCTAAAAACAGCGTTGTATTGAGAACAAAATTTCGACTTAACGGACAACAATTTTTGATTGTGTAAAGCACAAAACGAGTGGTTCATTCATGCAAGCGATGACTGGCAAGATAAGCAATCAGCTTCATCATTTTATAATCGGAAAACAACATTCAACTCAACATGACACATAAAAATTAGCCGAATACAAATCGACAAACAAGCAAGCAAAGCAAACCGACGCCACGGAAGAGGAACCGGAATTTGATGGCATGCTAATGAAATGGAATCTCGGCTCCACTCCACGCCAGAAAAACTGCACGCACGAGCATAACATTTTATGCGAAAAATTAGCGTGCAAGCAAAAGCTGGCTGGATCGGATCTTCATAAGAATGAGAAAACAGGCAAAATTTGACGGCCAGAATGATATCAAAATGCATGCGTTCGCGTTGCAATTGTTTTTTGTCTTGAGTGGGAGCCGCCACGCACGACGGCATCGCACGGCACGGCAAGCAAGACTGTGATTAGTGTGATTTGCCGGGCCGTTTTACCTTTCTCGTTGATTCCAGAAAGTTTACGAACACAACAGAGATTACCAAAGAAACACTGCGCAAACCAAAAGCTCACCGACCTTCACAAACTTGTTTCTGAATACCGTCAACATCGTGCGACGACCGCGGTGATCCCACGACGATTAAAATTGCGGCCGACGACGTCATTCATTCAGTAAGTTTGGAGAAATTTTTGAAGAAACAAAAACACTTCGCGATCTGAAAGACTGAACTGAAAGATTGCTTCGAATTTTAATTTAATTTAAAAAATCGGGATTTTCACTTAAATCACATCATCAATCGTAGAATATGACCTCCCA
>JASANC010000937.1:0-10835 GCA_030248135.1 Theristus sp. LFF4_11 | reverse complement strand
GTATATCTTGATGGTATTCTTCATTTGAATTCTTTTTTTTCAACATTTCAAATTCATTTCTGCACCAAAATGGAGAATCGAAAATGTAATGCAACATGGCGTGAAACGTGGTGTGGTTCCACGATGGAAAAAGCCACATATTAGACTGGGCGCCATATTTTTCCACCAAAAAAAACAACAAATATTTCTCGTAAATGCCAGCCGGTCAGACACCACGGCGGATCAAAATTGATCAGAAACACGAAAAAGGCGAATTCTCAGGGGAGAACACCGTGACACGGTGGGTATCCAGCTGGCCAGCCTGCCGTGGTGCAACATGCAGCGCAGGTCCATGATAAACCAGATATAAATGCGCGACTTTTCGCTCGCTTAAACGCAGGGAATAATGGATAATGCGCAAAGACAAGTACTGGAATGCGGGTGCTTTTGTTTTGCAAGGTATGGTTATCCGTCTGTTTCAATTTTAGCATCATTTTCGCAAAAATAGCCCGCAATCCATCCGTAGTGGCACACAGATCAGTTTTTTTTTGGAAAAACCATGCACACACGCTCTCCCGTGTCAGTGCACGATGCAAGTGCACGTTGGGGTGGGCCGGTACACGGGGTGCCATTGAACGAATGCAATTATAGGCTTCTTGAACATGCAACTTCGAGAAAGTTGAAAAAGCCGGGGGAGGGAGAACTTGACAAGTATACATGCATTCTCTTCAAGGAGTCTGAATATAGTGACTTACATGTACGTGGACATGTGTATTGCGCTTCAAAAGGACCCACACCACATAATATGCAAAACAACAAACGAAAAACGTCTGCTGAGCTTTGCCAAAAATCTTTTTACCGACGGAAAGAAAGATAAATGCCGAAGAAATTCGATATTATGCCATTGGAAAACACAAGTTCCCAAAACAATCTTCTTACTTTTTTGTGTTGTACACATCGGAAAAGTGGGCAAAACGGGGAATAAACGAGAGGTGAGATTATACTGCCAGAAACGGAACAACTTTCTGCCCTTTTTCGGACAAACTTTTTCATTCAAAAATACAAAGTATGATTGTCTCTGCAAATATTATTAAGCAACGTTTTCGCAAAATGCGTTTCCGCACCGTACTTAATTTGTGAGCTCTGAATTTCCATTTTTGCGTATTTCATTTAGTTAGTTACATTTCAGCACATGTATGTGGTCTGGTCGTATTAATTCTGCTTGGATGCAAAAATGGTACACAGAAAAATAAGCTCGCTGTGATACGCGGCGGCTGAAATGAAATCAGAATAATGCAAGCTTATCACGCGAAATCTTTTGAAATCTTGGCTGGTTCGTGTAAAATACAAAATGTAACTTTGCAAGGCAACATTTTCTAAAGATGGTTTTACTATCGAAAGATCATCCAGTTTCATTGAAATTGAAAGACCAAGCAGCGCATGAAACGTCAAACTCGCGTTTAATGTAGCCTCTGCTGATTGGCTACATCGGGTTTAGCTTGCTGCAACCAATTAACGTGCGCGACATTCAAAATACGCCGTTCCACACAGCAATAATCACAGGAATGCAGTTTTTTTGTAAATTTTAAGTAATTCAAACAAAACGTCCAAAAAAGTTGAAACAGCGATGTAAATTTTCAGCAACCGTTACCGCATTTGCCACTGGGAAAGGATGGAAATTCAAGCGACTGGATTATGTTACCAGTGCAAGTTTAGCCACGATGCCACAAATTCGCGACACCCCATAAAACACTTGGAATAATGTATATGTGTACTTGCTGAGAATTGCGGTAAAAGAGACTTTGTAATTTTCCAGTCCGTCCGTGTTGATTAAAAATGCGGTTTTATATTGCATCTCACGTGTGACAGTGGCAAAAATCGAAAAAACGATTTCTGTGAAAACCTGGTGAGGAGAAACTTGAAAATTATGCACCGCATGGATTGGCTTCCCAATCAACAAACAATGACACTGCTGGTAACAGTACTGTAACAAAGTTATTATCGGAATGGATGTTGCAATTCTAAATGAAACTTGAAGAAGAAACATGTGAAACATTTTTGATACTCAAGAAAACAAAACCCTCACCAATTGCAGTAACTTCCTCCAAGCAAATTCAGCCCCATAAATTCTGACAAATGTTCACGTATTTATTTCCCTGCTGCGTCCCGTGTTTGTAACATTATTCGCGCGATAAAAACTCGCTTATTTTGGTCGAAGAGCGAAGAAGGAAATCGAAAACTTGGCTTGTTACGGCAAAATAAAGAACCTGCGGAGTGGAAACACACCAGTGTGTACGACACTTTATGCGTGCGTAAATCACATTTGCACCCTAAAATTCGAGATATCCTTCGCTCGATACACGGGATGCTCAGCTTTAACGAATTTACGGTTTTCGTACTTGTCGAATGACGATTGTGATTGAGCTGAAGTGAGTTATTTCACTTTTTCTTCGGTTGATACGCTTGAATGGTGCCGGTGCGCAAAAAAAAGCAAAACGTTGTTTATTTTCATTAACGCCCACAACACAGTCAATAAACCAAGTGAGTACGTCTGTGTACCGTGTGTTGCCGTGTGGGTTTTTACGCCATGGCATTTCCTCCAAAAAAAACTTAAAAAACAGGCAAAATGTCTTTTGAAAAAAAACTGGACGCCCATCATTTATGATCATGCCGTAGCACACAAAATATACAGTAACATGAAGTACAGGGGCGCAGCCAAAAGATCAGGCGGTTATGCAAACAATGATTTATATCGGCGCGTGATTCCGCTAATGCCGATATCAGGAGGGCAGTCAAGCGAAATGCGAGCGATATCGAAAAAAAGTACAAATAAAACTTAGATTGCTGTTTTGGGGTGTATAGTGTACACACATGTGAACTTTCTCATCTGGACGGACAAAGCGGTTTATTCTAAAAACAATGCAGAGTCAAACGTTTGTTTTTTTTAGATTATTGGGCACTCCGGTCAATATGTGTCCGTCTTCAATGTCAATATTTTCTACTTTCGCAGATTTTCTGCCAAAACACTGACACATTTGCGAATTCAGCCATCCAATGCAACACACAAATGTGTACACGACGTGGCAGCGCTTTTTGGAACCTGGGCGTTCGAAAGAAATATATGCGTTTAAAAAAACCATGCGCGCATTTCAACTTTTCCACTTTAGTGTCCAGTATGATGACAAAAACAGAACCGCTGTTATGCAAGTTGAACGAAAACAGAAAGGCGATGAAAAAAGTGCCGAAGCATTTACATTGTATGTTTTCAATTCTCGACAAAAAGTAATTTATGTATGGGCGAATTTGTATAAGAAGCGCCGTTCTCAGGGTTGCCCCGGGGGACGAATTACAAGCAAACACGGGGATCGGCGTCCAGGAGGTCGCAACATGCCAAATGGAAGGAGAGGAGATCGGCATGTGAAAGTGAAAAATTCTTCACTTGCTTTCGTGCTCACAATAATTTTTTCAAATCCATGCTACTGTAGTAAGCACAACGCTAGCCAATTCACAGCTTGATTACGCACTCAACAACACAACTACAAACTCATCAAGAAATTCAATTCAACCAACTTGCGTGAACTGTAGAAATTTCGCGTGACTTCGACGCCGTTTCCTGTACACACACGCCGAGACATACACGCTTACTTATTCGTTCCGTTTGACATGAAAATGCCAGTTATTTGTTGGTTTTAGTTCGATTGGCCGTAAAAAATAATTTGTTTTTGCATCTGGTTTTCACGGCGGCCTGGCAACTCTCAGATCATTGTGACAGCGTGTGAAAAGTCAAATATTTCAAGAATTGAAACAAAGTTAGTTAAATAGTCCATTGCGAACCAGACAGACACACATTCGTCTTATTTCGTGTAGCTAGGTAATTTTACAGTGCTAAAGTTACCGCGCAGCTGAAACTTAGGACACGCGAACTTCCAGACTTCCAGACTTGCAAAACAGGACACCAGTGATCTGAGAGTATCTCGATTTCGGTGGCTTTCGGTCGCTATTTTCCCCAAACGGCAGTGAATCCGAAAGTTTTCAATCTTTGATCCGAAACTTCGCTCGATATTCAGTGTGCTATAAATTGAGGGCTACACTGGCGGAGCGCGTCATCCCCCGTGGAAGGTTGAACCCTGGCCTTTTGGTTTAAAGGCGAGCGCCATTCCACTAAGCCACGGAGGCCACCAACTGTGTGCTGGTTACGAGCCGGAAAAAAAACGAAAAACTGCCGCCTCTGTAGCAAACGCGCTACACGACCTTGTTCAACCATAACCAACGTTTCGTTCTTCTCAAGTCGAACGCTTCGGTCAACGAACCAAGTGGCTAACTACTGACAAACTTGACAAAAGGGAGCTTTTCTGATTTTATCGTTTGGAATACCAATGGTACAGTGTTGCGATATGGCCGGCAAATGATAACAACGGTTTTGTTTTGTGGTGAAAATTATCGATGATCGAAATAAGAATAAACAAATAATTAAATAAAAAATTCAAATGCCAATAATAATAAATCACTATCGATTTCATCACATGAAATGTCGATTTTGCACAAAAATCAATCAATCAATAATCACGCCATCAAATACGGCGCCGCGACGCAAATGTACACGATCGAGCCGACGATACAGAACGTAAGCAGCACGAGGCACATGCGATCGACGACCATCGCAGCGAACTGCCACTCCGCCTCCGCCTGATCGTCCTCGTCTTGCACAGCCATGCGATTCGTGATGAACTGCGAACGAAAGGAGCACGTTTTAGTTGAAAAAATTTATAAACAGTAAAAAAGTATGTATGACCTGTTTTTTCAAACGTGTCCCACTGAAATATGACGTCATGTGCCGCCAAACATGCGCGCTAGTCGTTCACAGCAAACCAGACTTTCCGTTTAGCCGGTATTATTCCCGTAAACAAATGGTGAATGTCGAATCAGTCGCACCAAACTGACATTTTAGTGCCTGTACTTTGACAAACGGGCGATTTTAAAGCAAATGACGTCATTTCAGTCCGGACACGTTTGAATAAATTCACAATAGTTGTCAATGTTTTTTTTTTCAATTGTCATGTGCAACGACACATTCGCACCGCAAACTGTCGCTAGAGACCGCCTGCGTGCGGTGTATCGATCGATTTGTGATTTATGCAACCGACCGACGCTACAGATCGCACAGGCGTCTCTGCTTTCATCACAAAAAAATGAAAAAAAAATCAATGGAGTTTTTTTTCCGGAAATCACTGCCGACTTTCAATTGCGTGTAAATCCTCTGCAGCATCAGAATGGTCGCTTGCTGGCCGAGTGTGATCTGCGAGTCAGCCACCGAGAGCAACTTCAGACAGCGGCTGATTCGCTGCTCGAGGTCAAGTGAAAGGTGCCGATGGCTGCAACGAACCAGTTGCCAGTGCACACACGGGTTTTTTAAACTAAAATCGCGACTTTGCGTGCGTGCCACTAGTTTTGTTGTTGTGGAAGTTTTGGAGCTGAGTTCTTTTTTTATTGAATAGTATTAGCAATTTTTTCGGTTCTAAGGAAATACGAGTTTCAATCTTTATGCGGCAATTGAAAATCGCCTGTGAGTCGGCTCTTTCCAGGGGACTCGGATCACTTTGCCAATTTTGAATACCCGGCGTCATGCACAAACCTTTTTTCCGATCTAAGCGCGCATTGAGTCTCGTGACCAAAATAAAAAATCCTACTTTTTTCTCAGTACAAGCCACAGAAAACGTGTAAGGTGCCACCCTTTACCGATCATTATCGTTCTCGTCGCTCGCACGCACGTTTCGCAACAGACTTTCGCTGTTGTCCTCCAGATCCACGGCGAAGAGCGGCGGCATCGAATTCCAGGAGAACTCGTGTCCGGGACGCACCATGAACAGACACCACGGCATCCAATTGAGCAGCAGCACTTTTGTCTGAAAAAACCGCTTTTCAGGGCAGCCAACGCATGTATTGTGGATATATTCAAACGTGTCCGGACTAAAATGACGTCATCCGCTTTAAAAAACGCCCGTTTGTCAAAGTGCAGGCACTAAAATTTCAGTTTGGAGTGAATGATTCGACATTCACAAATTGTTTACGGGAAGAAATCGGCTAAACGGAAAGACTGGTTTGCTGTGAACGACAAGCGCATGTTTGGCGGCACATGACGTCATTTCAATGGGACACGTTTGAAAAAATAGGTCTTACATTAGCGCGGTAGCTTTGGCTGAAATGCGGTTTTCATTGGCTGAGAAACAAACAATGGTGCAGATGAAACAATCGAATTCGCTGTGAAACTGGCGTGTATACTTTTCACGATCTCGCTGTTATGTGGAATACTGTGGTCATTCATTAGTGCGTCTTCATGGTAGAACTAAATCGATTTCACATAAACCTGCCACACACCAGTCGTCCCATTTCGTGCGTGTCAGACCTTCGATAGTGCAGGTTCAATATCCAGACGGTGCAAACGACGGAAATACCGACGGTCACCATACACGACGAAAAGAAAACACCTGCAAAAGGACCGGAAGAACATTACGAAAAAAATAAGGTAACAAAGGAGCAGATTTGCGTTATTGTCTCAGAACACTGAAAATAACGTGTCTACTACTGAGCAAACTTTTGTGCTGCACGATTTTGTTCAGTAATTGCTTGAAACTTGAAGAAGTTCCGGGTTTTATTCACAAAATAGAAAACCCACCTAGCAGTGGTACGGCCTCGGATGTGGGCGGCGTCATGTTGGCGACGATGTTCAAGAAGAAACAGATGGAAAGCATCACGGTGATTTCTGGAAAAGAAAAAAAAACATTTATTTGAAGCCTTTTTTGTACCCTTTTGTACCCTCGTGTACCCTTCTTTTGTACCCTCGTGGCCTGGTGGTAGCGCGTTAGACTCTGGTCTGTGCGTTCGGGGATCGAGGCCCGCCAACACGTTCGGGGATCGAGTGTATAGGCACTTATGACAATGAAAACTCGATGGGCACCCTACTCGGGCTCTGTACGCTTCTCTGGGTTAGCCCTGGCTTAAAACATCGCCTAAAATCCCCAACAACGACAACAACAACAAAGAACAACAACGTTTGAATGTTTCACAACAGCAAAAAAAACATTCGTACGGAGTGTGATCTTTTCGCCGGCGTCCGGCGGCAACAGAAAGCCCAACGTTGTCATGAACGTGATCAGAATCGAGGGCAGAATCAAATTAAAGCCGTAATAGAGCGTCCGTCGGCGAATCTGCAGGTAGAAACTCAGGTCGGGGTACGGCTCCGGACAGCAGTCGTAGAACTTCTCGGTGCGGTTCACGGTGTGATCTGAACACACGGTTGTTTGTAGAAAAATTAAAAAAAAATTGTTGACCGGGAACATTTTCGAGTGGCTTGCTAATAGTGAAAAGAGCGTGAGACTGATTTTTTCATCTGATTATTTCAGAGGTCTGCTACAAACATTTCAGCGGTGGACTCGACCGGACTGAAATTGCAGACAACTTTGAACAAAGTATCTAGATAAGAACATAGGAAATTCCTAATACTTACTGCTGAGAAACCATTCGCCGTTTTCCGAGTACGTCTCAAGGTCGAATTTTCCCGGCTGCAGGTCAAGTTTTGTTCCATCGTACGTCCATGAACCAAACTGCGCACGTTGGACGATAAATAACTTCACAATTGAAAATCGGCGATTGAAAAACAACATTATAAACTGCCTATAGCTTGGATTGAAAAATATCATTATCAATCCTTTTCAGCCGGCCAATGATGTTCAAACTATCACAGGTCGCGTTTTTTTACAAAAAAGCCGAAACTGTCGTTCAAAAATTTTCGAAACTTTCAAACATCGCATCAAAAACCTTGAGATGGCAAAGTTGATCATCGAACGGAAAATAGGTGATGTCAATCTTGCAGGCCACTTTGAAGATGCCAGGTGGTATCCAGCTGACGTAGCCGGTGTTATACAGCACCATGTTGGTCATGTAGGTCGAGTCGAAGTTGGAGTCAACACTGTACAAAAAATGGACAATGAAGCGAGCACACCAGATTGCGACTCCAATACCTTTCCGTGAAATTGTTTCACGCAAATCAGCAAAAAGAGCGTTTCACTGAGATCATTAAAACAATTTTTTGGTATTAAGAGTTGTGTTTCTGTCAATGTTTATTTGCGATTTACTCAGGGTGTGGTGATAATGACGTCATAGGCGTCTGTCAAGCTCAACTCAACCAACGATGCACCTGTTGTAAAGCAGCACATCCGGTCGCCACAGGGTGTCTGCCGGGAATCGTACGTCCGTGATGCCTCCGTATTCCTTCGGTTCCCACTGCAAACTGTAGTCCGTCCATTCCTGCGCACAAAAAACTGTGTTTCGGGTTCGGGAGAAAATCGAGAATTCTTGACTTCGTGTTGCTGATTGAGACCGAATGATATGCTGAATAAAAATGTTCCGAAATGGTGACCGGCGCCCATTTCCGCCGAGGTGTCCTTTTGGAAATTAAAGCAGCTAATATAAAGCCGAGGGTGGTTTTGCTACTCGCTGCTGATTAGCGTACTGGGACAGATTATGGGACAATGCGCGGGACAAAACAGCCAATGGACACCAAGACGGACCGGACACTGAACACGGACTTTGAACATTTTTTATTTGGCGCGTGAAATCCGGCGAAATTCACTCACGTAATTCAGCCAGGCGTTCATTGTGAGTATTTGATTCTGTTCGTCCTGTAATGTGGAATGAGAGAATGTTATTCGCTATTGATCAACGAAATGAAACAAAAAATTAGAGGATTGCTGTTTGGTTGAGTGCTGCAAGAATGGTGCAGTGCCGATTGCTAATTGCTAATTGCATAGGCATGATGTCGAAATACAATCGAACTCTAAATTCTCGGCAATCAGCTGATTGGTTGGTGGTCACGTGATGCGTGCTTTCCAGCAGGACTGACTCCGTGCCTCGACACGTAACGCCTGCACAGAGAAAGTACTCATCACGTGATCACCGAACCAATCAGCTGATTGCCCATAATTCAAAGTTCGACTGCAGACTGTACATATCGGCTAAACGGAAAGTCTGGTTTGCTGTGAACGGCAAGCGCATGTTTTGCGGCACATGACGTCATTTCAGTGGGACACGTTCGAAAAATATGCCATAGTTTCCATTCAACGTCCGCGCACGCATTCAGTCTCAGAATTTTTAAAAAAATTAATAATAACGTACCATATCGATGATCTGCTGCAACGACACGCCGAGCTTGATGACAACCGGTTGCGAGTTGTTCGACACCGGCCGCTCCAGCCGTTCGTAGTCGCGCATCAAGTCCACGTACAGACGCCTCTCCGCTTCGTCCGCACGAACGAGCGTCACGTGGAGTAGCACGGAAACGTGAACGATGAAAAGTGCTGCCACTCTTGATGTTGCGGTCGTCGAAAGCTCCGTTGCAGGATTGAAGCAGTTCAGTAAAGTCGGCCACACAGCCATTTTTTGCGGAATCTGACGCTAACGTCGTCTATTTTCTGGACGTTCTTGTCATAACCGCTCGAATGCTGGATCTGGATGGAATTTGAACAGTTCAGTTGTTTCGGAAATCGTCATCTCGTCGCGGAATGCTATCTTCAATTTTCAGCTATGGCTTTAACATGCTAATATCCGTCATATGATTAGTTACAATGGTTCCCGCGCGCGATACGTGCACCATTTTATAATCACCTGGAAACAAAGAAATCGCGACCATAAAGACGTCTGAAAAAAACGGAGTTGGAGTTCCACAATTCTATACGTATTTCAAAGGTAATGTCACAAGAAATATACCCTCCGAGAAACGAATGAATGAGTTGTAAACAGCAGCGCCTCGGCAAATCGGAGAAAAAATCTCTAAACGCCCTCGCAAAAAAAACGCGAACGCAAAAGTTCGAAAAAGGTCATTGAAAAAACGAGCTTTACAAATAAAAATGACGAAGAATTTCCACGATAAGCGCAGTCATATGGCCGTGGATGAAAAAAAAGTACAATCGTGCCATGAAACCGATGACAATGACAAACGTCCGAGAGAATGAGTAACAATGGGTGGGCCCAGCCACATAGAAATCATCGAGTTTCACCTCCCTGAAAACGACATCCGGTCAAAAAGCGCTAGCTGAAATTATGTCGACGCTTCGTGCCGCTGGAATTTTTCTAACCGAAAAGAGATAGGAGACACAATTATGAGCGCAAAGTTGTCATTGTGTAACACAACAGAAAACAAGCGTTATGTATGTTTCGAAAGCAGAGATGCCCAGAGAAAGATATATTTCACCATAAAGCGTTTTGTGTGAGTTGTCGAAAATGTAGGTGACTCTGTCTCTATAATGGCCGTTCTAAGCGCCAGTTTTTAGGGCGAGCGAAAAGAAAAATTGTTGAAAATATGAATAAATGTAATTTTCGGTTCGTTTTCGCGAGACGACCACGGCAAACAGTATTGTATACAATGCAACATGAATTCGTGTTGGTTTATTTTCAAAGTTTCCGCTGGTCCACTGCTTACGATGTCACCACGCTTTGTTGTTCCGGTCCGGCTAATTGACTTCGCACACTGGATCAATTTTAACAACGCGTCTTTTTTGCGCGTGTGTTTTTCAACGAACGTTTACTTTCGGTTCCGACGTTTTTTCCGGAGTTTTTGCGAGTGAGTGTGAATTGTCAGGTCCACACCTGGCGCCTACTTCTTTCCTCAACTGGGATGCTAAACTATTTTGTTCTTTTACACCACACACACCAGTTACAACAGTTAAACTCTTCTTTTCACATTGGTTTTCTATCTTTTTGTGCATTTAACTTTGTTTCCTTCCACAGTTTCTTTGTATTTCTCGCATCCGACTTCACAATAAAATCGAAAGCACCAAATAAATTGGGCTCATCGTAATAAA
>JASANC010000936.1:42500-113699 GCA_030248135.1 Theristus sp. LFF4_11 | reverse complement strand
GAAAGTGTCCCAGCCAAAAATTGAAAGGGCGAACACTTAAAACCAGGTGAAACCCTCCAAATAATTAAAAATGCCCAATTTTTTACCCAAAAACAGGGTCTGGGTAAAAAATTAACCCGATTTTCAAAATCTCCGGATGGAATTACCCCAGGGAACATTTTTGTTCGACTGTGAAAGTGTCGCAGGCAAAAATTTAAAGGGCGAACACATGTTGATTACATAGCTGAAAAAAAATACAAAGGGAAAGAAGTAACACTGTTTTCAGAATAGGTTTTTCGTGTCTACAGCGTATGAAAAGTAGTCGGATAAAATTTTTTTCGCGGCTCCAAGCACAACTTTGGGTGTTCGTTTCGTGTGCACAGTGCCAAGTTTGTGGCTTATACTATGCTCGCTGGACGCAGCGAGCAAATTTGAAAAAAGCGCGCGAGGGGATAACGGCTCATATTATGCGTGATGCGCTGTCCGCTCGCTGGCGCTCGCTCGCGCATCCGCATGATTTGAAGAGGAGTGAAGACCCGTTGTGCTTGTGCAGGGTCTTGGACATAAATGACAGGCGTGCTCTCAGATTGGAATTGAAATGAAAGGTTGCAGTATTTAGGCTCATGAATAAAGTGAAGAGGTAAAGTAATGCGTCGTGAAGGCTATTTTCGCTTCAATACAAATTACGAATGAGCTTTTAGCGGAGAAAAATAATCAAGGTTGCATTTTTGCTGTCATCGTTGACATTTATTTGGTTTGTGAAAAGTGCCAGCGAACGCAGACGCACTTGATTTTGTCAGCAAAGCTGTAAATCGCGTCCGATACAACGGGTGCAGCGGCGGTGTCTTCATGCCAGCAGCAATTCAATAATGGGTCATCACCAACAAACAGAAACGTGCTGTACAACGGTCGATTCGCACGCAGTGATGGCTGGAGGAAATTTTAATTTCACGTTTAAAAACGTTAAATTCGTCACATGTCAGTTTACGACTAAAATTCAACTGAAATCAACTGATTTTGATTGGCTGCTTTTGAATTGTGTTCACTGATTGGTTCACCAGCCCAATGCAGCCAATCAACATGCCAAAAAGCAAGTGGAGTTGTTGAAAATGCACAGAATGCACATTTGTGCTACATTTTGAGTGTTGGAGCGTTCGTCAGCAACACTGCGATATCAGGCGCGACCCACATTGAATCCACCAATAGCGGACGCAGTGGCGAGCTGATCGAACAGCGTCGGTTGGTGTGGCCCGAGCGGGGTCGCATCGCACCAGCGTTTCATGCGATCCGGACGATACTTCTTAAACAGCAGCTCTACGTTCTCCGGCATTTGTCGTGTGCGTGCAACCTGCAACAGCAACAAAGACGCACGCTCACACTCAGACACAGCAAGCCCATTGGTGTGTCTCGCGTGTTCGCAGCCGCGTCTCATTTGCATTGCATCGTCTTTGGAGTTTTCTGTTCGATGGAAACTTGCGCTACTTTTCACGCCAAAAACACCAAACTTGCACGCTTGTGAATTCGCCATCGGCGCTGTTTTTTTCGTTCTTGTTTGTAAAAAACCACAGGTCGGATAGGCGTTCGAATCACACTAGAGAATGGAAAATTATTTCCCGCTGATGAAGCGAGTGCATGTCTTTTGCAAAATAACACCACCCATTTAGACTGCCCTGAACTCGTCGACCAGCTAGAGAGCGAGTATCTCAGTGCACCAATATGCCCAACAGCAAGCCCCCATGCACGGAACCTGGTTGCGACACGCGTGCAACGCAGTGAACAGCGAGAGACCGTTGACGACGACGACGCACTGCGCGTGTGCCACGAACAGCTCCTGTGCGCCGTGCAGACCCGTGCACACGCGAATCGACTGCACTGCGCTGCGGCTGAACTGAACGCTGCAGAGGCAAAGAAACTGTGACACGGTGAGCACTTTGCCGACACTCGTTGCACCACTGTGGGCGATTTTGCACAGAAAGAGCACGGCACTTGCTGTTGTGCGACACAATCAGCTGATGCCCGATGAATGCAAAAATCACCACAAAACTAATCCCTGGAAACTGTTTTGCGATGTGCCGCGTGCTCTCGCCTGTATATCAATGTCAATCGTTCGGTGTAACAGTGCAAACTGCCGTTGCTGGTGCCGACGAGCACAGCGACCCAATCGTGCGCCCGTGTCTCCGTGCGACGTGCGCTCGCAAAGCCAACACTGACACAACAGACACTCGTGATCAGCTCATCCGACGCACGGGCACTTTCGCTGACAGCGCCGTCGATGCTGCATGTGCGCACCTGTGGACACACAAGGGAAATGAGAACTGTCATTGAACCTCGCTCCACGTCCACACGATGCTTATTCGAAAGAAATACAGAGCCTGACAAACTCTCCAACGATGTTCAGGACCACACTGCCGAAGTTTCTCAATCAATGCAACACATGAGTTACATGGAAATAGGCAACCGCAATAATGGATCGATGCGAAACGCCGTGCGATGAAAGGCCGTAAAAATGAAACGAAGCATGCGAACGACGGACATGGTGCGGCTGCGTGTTCACGTTGACGGCCGCCAGCAGTCGCCCGTGCGCCAGCACCAGCAATTCGCCGGTGTCGTTGGTCACCACGGCCGCGCACGAACGCAACCAATCGCTGCCGTCTGCGCAAAACACAAGTGGAGGAAAATGGTAAACATTTGGCAAAACCACTGTTGTACTGCAGTCCAACTCAATAACATATCCAACCAGCTGATTGGTTAGTGCTCACGTGATGCATGGATTCTATGCAAACCAAACTCCGCCTCTACAGTAATCCATGCACAAGATATGCATCAATCAATCAGCTAGTTGGATATGTTATTGAGTTCGACTGTAGGTTGGCTTAAAAGCGTATTTTCCAAACCGGCCGTAATAAGGTTAAAAACCACAATCCCGAAAAAACGCAATTTTTCTGCTTATTCGAAGTCGATTTTTTAATCCCGCAAAAATGCTAGTTTTCATCGTAAAAAGGCGCGGCTTTTACCACAGCCAACCCTAATAAGAAGTCGGTGAATGTAGCCCTAACACACACCGTGCGACTGCGCCTCTTCAGCATCGTCGTCCGTGCCCCAGTTCTCCCAATCCACGTCACCCTGCGAGTCTTCAGACGACAGCGAATGAGTCTGAGAGAACACACAAAACCAATTGAGCGACAGGCGTCATTTTGTTCCAATAAATGTACGAACACAATGAAATGCCGGAAGAACAGGGCTGAAACTTGACGCGACTTTATTCGAGGCCAGGCGTGCGCTCGCGTTCTCGGCAGCAAAGATGCGCCCGTTCGCGAGTGCGTCGATGCGACCAGCGTCAGCCAGTGACGCGTCCTCACCATCGCACCGCATTTTTCTTTTGTTTCTTACTCGCAACTAGGTGCAAGTCGAAAATCTGTTCAAATTCGTAGTTTTTTCGTACTTCAGATTTGTTGATCAAACATACAAGTGTGCCGAATGCACCGCTTGTGGTATTGAACAGTTGAACCATCAATAGTTTTACAAACTCTAATTTCACAAAATCGTCTCATTTTTATTTCTCTTGTCAAAAAACGGAATGAAAGAACAACAACCTGCAACAAAGCAAATCATCATCATGCAACAACAAGGAAACAGGCAGTGTCATACTCGCATCACAACAATCACCCATGCACCACATAAAAAACGCCCGAGATCAACAAAACCGAATGATGGAGAGATGCTCATCCACTGGTTGCTGCATTTGTGCGCCACTCGGTCAACACGTCAAAGCAGAAAGCAAGCAGCTCCTGCGGAACGCTCAATGATGCGTGGAAATGTTTGATCCCGTCTCGCGACAACCGCAAACTGGTCTGCTTGTTTGCTGGTTTCCGTTCTGCAACGTCTGTCACTGTTTCCGGTCGGAAGATGGCGCCGATTGGGTCATTTGGAACAAACCTCTCGGCGCCTTTTGCAGTGTTAACAGATGCGGGTGCATCAAGTTGCATTGGAGCAATGCTGTCTTTCTCAGCACCGGTCACGCGATTCGGCAAGACGGCAGCTGCTTCGCCAGTGCGAACGTTCGATCCGTGTTGCACTTTATTCTCAGTCAAACTCCGTTGTCGTTTATCAGTGATGTTTGCTGGTTGCTGTAATCGATGTGCCACATTAACATCACTTGCAGTTTTCTTGCACATGTTGCCTGTCTCCTCTAGTTCGATAGCAGCCTCAACTCGACCTCGTTTGCGTCTTTCAGCTGCTCTCAAACTCTGACTTTCTCTGAACAGCCTCATCCGTAACACGTAGTCATCGAATCGATGCGCTTCAATGTCAACGTTTGTTGCAGCCGAGTCTCTCTGCCAACCCGTGCGACGGTCTGACGTCTGCGTGTAAACGTTGAGCATCTAAAAAAACATTTACGAAGCATGAATCATCAAATAAAAACATTCGTGAGTCGTATTTAGTGCTAGGTTTAGGAGGTTTAATTTGTTTCGTTTTTTAATCCGGAATTTTTTAACTAAAAAATGGAAATTTTTCTTCTATTTTTCTCTGAAAATTCAGAATCAGATTCCTTATTTCAACGCACAACATAAGTCAAAATTGTTCGACAATTTTTTTTAAAAGTTCAAATTAAATTTTCTCCCAAACTTCATTGTTTACTTAGCTATTTGTCATTATTTGGTCATTTTGACCGTCATACTTCATGTTTTTTTGATTTTATCACTAATGAAGCCAATTTTTAGCGTTGAAATGACTTGGCTGAATTGAAATGTCGTTTCAGAAATTGTTGTTTTGCAACTTACAACATGCTTTTCAGTCGGTTGGGCCAACTTACGAAATCTTGTTGTTTAGTGTGTATCGCGTGTGTTTGAGGTCCACAATGGAGTCGTGCGATATAACGTTGAACAATTGGAGTGGAACACCACACCACACGGCCATTTTTCAGATACCCGATAAATTCATGACCACACAACCGAAACGTCATTGCTGTTTGTGAACTTGCGTCTGTTAGTTGCCCGCAACGTGATTGCGAAACTTGGTACGTGTTTTCAATACGTTTCCACACATGGGTTTTTTGAAGAGCAGGCCCTGTGGCACACACAGGGTAAACTTTGGTTATTTCTAAAGAGAAACAACTGAGAACTACTAATCCGTTTTACTGCTGAAAATGCAATTTTCCATCTATGAAATGAACAAAATATCAATAAAACACAATTTGTGCTCATATAGTTCACCGGATCGTTCTGAAAATGGTCTAGCTGAACTAAGTCCGACGAGGAGCTTCGAACGCACCTAACGTGTAAAAAAATAATATAAAAAATCCGCATCTAAGCCCAGTCGTGCGTAACTCGTGATGTTTCCATGATCCGTAGCCGACTTATTCAAACGCGTCCGGCCGAAATGACGTCATATGAGTGTGCATGCATGTTTACGGTTGTTGGTGTTCTTTGTCACCCCCCCCAGGAAAACTGTATCGAACAATACAGTACGCACCGAAACTTGATGGAACTGGTTCGAAACGGTCGAGCGAACAGACACACAGTTTGCACTATTATCAATCATGTCTAACATCAACTGTGCTTCCGAACAACACGCTGCCACGCCATCTTCATCATTCACAGTGGACGTTTGTTCTGTGAAAAAAAACAAAGATGAGCATGAAAATGCGTGATTTCAAATTCTTCAGAAAAAACAAACACGTAAAGACAAAGCTGTGCAATTGATAAAGGCAACACTAACTTATAATCTTGCCTTGAGCACTTGCATTCAATATTGCCACCAACTGTCGCAGCGCAGCTGATTGGTCGCCCTGAAATGTGAAGACTTTCAATGCATTCTCAAGATCTCGATACTTTCAAAACCATTTTAGTTCGATTAAAACCAAATCCACACGAAACTCCAGGCAAGAAAAACATAATGTCACTTTCTGTAGAAAGTGTCTTAAACGCATTTTCAGGTAAAACTACAATTTTGATGCCCAAAATTCGTTTTTTTAATTAATTATAAAATCCAGATTTAACAAACTTTTAAAAACCTTGAACTTTTGGTCTGTTTTCCCCAATCCCTCCTGATATCGGTCACTTCACCTTGGCAGCTGAATTGACTGCCTTCAGCTGCGAAGAAGTCTGCGGAATTATCGTCGTTGTTGACATCTCTTCTCTGCCTGTGGCCTGTGATCATTTGTTTGTATGTTAAGTTAATGTGGTTCTTCCATTTCCTCCATCAAGCAAGAAGAAGCCTGTTTGTGACGCTTCAGAATGGGAGATTGATTGATTGATTTTAAATGAAGTTTAGATGAAGTTAAAATGCGCCAAAGCAGTGCTGCTGTATCTGTATGTAGTACTGTATTGTGAATTTATTCAAACGTGTCCGGACTAACGTGACGTCATT
The DNA here is from genome assembly GCA_030248135.1 of Theristus sp. LFF4_11. Classification (NCBI taxonomy): domain Eukaryota; kingdom Metazoa; phylum Nematoda; class Chromadorea; order Monhysterida; family Xyalidae; genus Theristus; species Theristus sp. LFF4_11. Next base: position 107,351 of record JASANC010000936.1, on the reverse strand, counting down.
TTATTTAAAAACGCCCGTTTGTCAAAGTACAGGTACTAAAATTTCAGTTTGGTGTGACTGATTCGACATTCACCATTTGTTTACGGGATGAAATCGGCTAAACGGATAGTCTGGTTTGCTGTGAACGACAAGCGCATATCTTGTGGCACATGACGTCATTTCAGTGGGACACGTTTAAAAAAATAGACCATACCATGGCTCGTGTACTATTCCGGCCCGCGAAATTCCGGCCCGCTCATTCCGGCCCGAAGAATTCCGGCCTGAAGAATTCCGGCCCGAAGAATTCCGGCCCGAAGAATCCCGTCCCGGAGAATTCCGGCCCCACGAATAATCGCCAACACGAACAATATTAAACCACGAAGTGATTTTTGGTAATAAAATATATATGGGTTATAATTATTCACGACGTGAATAAAAAAATTCAAACAGCTAGTTTGAAACTTTGTTAGCCGTGCAGAATTATACCTGAGGTTTGTATTTTTGTTCTAACAAGTTCAACATAATGACTTGTGTTTCTGCACCAGTGCCCCCCCCCCTCGAAATTTGCTTGACACCCCGACCCCACCTGGCGAAATTTGCCTACAGTATGGCCGAATAAATATGGCAGCCCATCAAGGCGGAATCAGTCGCAGACTAGGAGTCGTCTTTTTCACAAATGCCAACATAATTCCTAATCATGTGTGCAAAGGGAGAAAGAACAAACAGAATAGCACGAAGAATCCATTCGTTTTAAAAAAATGCGTCATATTTGATACACAATTGGGTTTCAGAACGGTTTTTTATTTCATTCAAATTTCGCGCGCTGTTTGCACCCTGAAAAAAGCTGCCATGTTTACTCGGCCATTCCGTAAAAAAGAAATTTTTTGAAGCACCGAAAAAAGTCACGTCTGAAATAATGAAAATGCAACCCAGCCAGCAAGATCACGCAAATAAAATAATGCAGAAATAATACCAAAAGGACAAAACAGAGCAGAAACAAAAATCGGTTGATAAGTGATGGTTCACAAATCCTGGTTCGTGATAAAAAAATCTTTTTATTTATTATTTTGAAAAAAGATTCCTCTTTCAAAAAAAATCAATTGACAACATCAATTAAAATCAATTTCCAAACATCATTAAAAATACACTGTAACATGTGAACATCGATATTTTATTACCAAAAATCACTTCGTGTAGTTTAATATTGTTCTTGCTGGCGAAAATTCGTCGGGCCGGAATTCTCCGGGCCGGAATTCTTCGGGCCGGAATTCTCCGGGCCGGAATTCTTCGGGCCGGAATTCTTCAGGCCGGAATGAGCGGGCCGGAACTCTTCAGGCCGGAATTAGCGGGCCGGAATGGTACCCCCCCATACCATACCCAGCACCGAAGGCAAAAGCAAATTTTCCGTAATGCATCATTATTAAAACAGGTGCATGTGCAGTAGCGGTGGCCCCTGCCCTTTAACACAGGAAAGAAAAAAATGCAAAAACTAAATTGATCATTTTCACCTTATAAAAAAGGCTTGGCTTAGGATTAGGATTAGGATTAGGATTAGGAACCTACAACGACTCATTGCAAGCAACCACTTATCAGAAATCAAAAAAATCACTTTTAAGTATGTATACAAATCAAATTTTCGAGGGGGGGGGGGGCGGGGGTTTCGTCACGGGTAGGGTTGTTAAACAAAAATAAAATTTTTTTTTAAAAGTGATTAAAAAAACAAAAATGCCAATTTTTTTTAATTCGAAAAATTTTCCTCTAATATGCTCTGAAAACCTCAATTTTGGCACAATTTTTCGAAAGTTCAACAAAAATTTTCTTTGATTTTCCCTCGTAAAACCTTTAGCAGTCGATTTTGGACCGTTTTACCGACTGATTTTAGGCTTCGACAACATCTGCGATGAAGTTTTTGAGCGTCCCAAAGCTTTGCCTACCATTTCCGATGCAGATAAGGTGACGATTCGCCTCGCAGAGCGTCCGATTGTGCTCGCTGCTCCGTTTGCAAGCGCGACGTTGTCTGGTTGCTGCTTCGTGTCGTGTCATCGCGACATCATCAGAAGAATTGATCGAATTTCAAGGCGGTATGTTTCTTCACTTTAGCATTAGCTTAGCTGGGGACAATTAGTGACGTTTTGGAGGTCAAAACTCAAAACACAAGAGGCATGGTGGTGACGGTTTGGAAAAGGGGTAATTGAGGTCACCAAAACAAATTCTGCAAAGTTCCGCCATACGGGAGTCATTCGGGAAGCGCTTGCATATCATATGCAGTACCGTGGGCCCAAAACAATTTTCGAAGGGGGGGTATGGTCAGTACCGTGGGCCCAAACCAATTTTCGAAGGGGGGGGTATGGTGCCGTGGGGGGGGGGGGGTGCCGACCAAAAAGTGAGGGGGGGGTCCAACCTATGGTAACGTGGGACCCCCCTAGGGTTAGAGGAAAAAAATCCGGATTTTTTTTTTTAATTAAAAATTTTTTTTTTTAATTTTTTTTTTACAAGTTAGGTTTGTTCGAAGCGTCTCGTCGAGCTGAGTTCATCTAGACTATTTTCAGAACGATCCGGAAAACTATAAGAGCGAAAATCGTGTTTTATTGAAATTATGTCCATTTCATAGAAGGAAAGTTGCATTTTCAACAGTAAAACAGGACAATTTTCGACGTGTACTTGAATATTGAACCGTTCTTAGTTGTTCCTCTTTAGAAAATTACCAAAATTTGACTGTGTTCAAAAATTCCTGTTTGCTGTAGCTAAGTCGGCAACCCCTGTCGACCCGGTCGCCCCCCCCCCCCCCAGACACTTACTTTCAGGTTCAACCAGCTATGCTATCTGCCACATGGCGAGAGCCCACTCTTCAAATCATCGTATCGAAAACACGTACCATGATTTCGCGATCACGTTGCGGGCAACTGACAGACGCAAGTTTAACACGTTAGTTTAGCTCAGCACGCAAGTTTTAACATTTGGCCATGTTATCGGGTATCTGAAAAACGGTCGTGTGATGTGGTATTAACCAACATCTCCGCTCCAATTGTTTAACAATATATCGCACAACTCCATTGTAGACCTATAACATACGCCAATCAACAAAATATCATGTTCATCTCATGGCCTACCGACTGAAAAAACATGTTCTAAGTTGCAAGAAAACGATTTCTGAAACGATATTTCAATTCAGTTAAGTCATTTCAACGCTAAAAATTAACTCTAGAAGTCATCCAAATCGAAAAACATGGAGTACGTCGGTCAAAATGACCAAATAATGACATGTACCTAAGCACACAAAGAAGTTGGGAAGAAAATTTGGTTTGAACTTTCAAAAAATTATGCCATAAATCGAATTTTCAGAGCAAAGTAGAAGAAAAATTTTTCAAATTTTTTTTTTAAGTTTGAAAAAAAAATCCAAATTTTTTTTTTAAAAAAAACGAAAAAAAATAATAAAAAAATTTTTTTTTCAAAGCCCCTAACCCTAGACCCCCCCCATGGGGGTCCCATGGGGGGTGCATTTTTTTCAAAATTTTCTGTGGGGGGTCCACCTAGAGATGTCAAGAAAAAAAAAATTTTCTATTTTTTTTCTTTTAAAAAAAATTTTTTTTTTAATTTTTTTTTTAAATGAAAGTTGTTCAGAATTTTTCAGGGAGTCCGAATATCACCATCTGAGGAGCCACCGACTTACCATATGACCCCCACTCATATGGGAGGAGGGTGAAAATTTCAGACTTGGTTTCGGCGACCCCATTTTCCCACCGACGACATCACGTCTCGTGTTTTGCCTCTCAATTCACCTCAAATAACACGGAAACAAGTTCAACAACAAACCGGTGTGATCATGCTGACGACACGAGGCGAAACAGCAACGAGCAACCAACGAAGTTACGCTTGCAGTGGCAGACAGTGCAATTTCGACCTTTCGAGATCCTGAAAAACGATGCGTAAATGTGAGTTCTCTGCTTCTATCTCACCTTAGCGGCATCGGAATTTGTTGAACTAGCCTTTGCGACGCTCAAGTACTTCAATGCGCGAGTCGATCATCACTCACCAAGGCTAAAAACAGTCGATAAATCAATCCAGAATACCACCTGCAGCGTTGAAGACTAAGTGACAAGGTAAAGTCAAAGAAAATTTTTGTTGAACTTTCGAAAAATTATGCCAAAAACGGCATTTTCAGGGCACATTAAAGAAAAAATTTCAAAAATTTTTAATAAAAAAAATAAAAAAAATGCTCATTTTTTTTACTTTTTTTTTTAAAAATTTAAAAAAAAAATTTTTTGCCCCTTACATCTCTAGGTCCACCCCCCACCCCCCCATGATAATTTTTCGCTTAAATTTTGAAGGAAAAACGCTAAATTTTGCTGCAAAATCGTTGAAATTACAATGAAGATGGTCAAGTTATCATATATTCAGCTTATATTATGGACTTTATAGACAAAAAATCATGATTTTCGAAAAAAATTTTGGGGTGTACAAAAAATTTTGGGGGGGTCTTCGCCAGACAAAATTTCATGGGGGGTGTGGGGGGGGTGTCGGCCAAATTTTCGAGGGGGGGGTCCGATGGGGGGGGGTGCCCGGTTTTAGGGGGGGGGTGGCACGGTGGGGGCCCCCCCCCCCCACCCGACGGTCTCTGGTGCTCTGGGGGGGGTGTACCCCCCCCCCCCCCGCGCCCACGGTACTGGGTATGGTGCCGTGGGGGGGGGGGGGTGCCGACCAAAAAGTGAGGGGGGGTCCAACCTATGGTAACGTGGGACCCCCCATGGGGGTCCCATGGGGGGTGCATTTTTTCAAAATTTTCTGTGGGGGGTCCACCCCCCCCACCCCCCATGATATTTTTTCGCTTAAATTTTGAAGGAAAAACGCTAAATTTTGCTGCAAAATCGTTGAAATTACAATGAAGATGGTCAAGTTATCATATATTCAGCTTATATGGGGGGTGTGGGGGGGGTGTCGGCCAAATTTTCGATGGGGGGGGGGGTTCGATGGGGGGGGATGCCCGGGTTTAGGGGGTGGCACGGTGCCCCCCCCACCCCCCCACCCGACGGTCTTTGGTGCTCTGGGGGGGGTGTACCCCCCCCCCCCCCCTCGCCCACGGTACTGATCATATGTGGTTCTTCGGACTCCCTGATTGATTTAGCACAACTTGGATTTTTGAAATTTTTTTTTCAATTTTTTTAACAAAAATGGCGATTTTTGTTTTTTTTAACAACCCTGGTCGGTTTGTCATCAGAAGCGGCCCGATCAAAAGCGGGTCGTTCAAAAGCGGCCCAAAAAGCGGGTCGTTCATAAACGGGCCATCATTTGCGGGCCGGCCGCGTTCATAAGCGGGTGATCTACAGCGGGTCGCCCTCAATCAAAAGCGGGTCGATCATAAGCGGATCGCCCATGTTCATAAGCGGGTGATCTATAGCGGTTCGTCCACAATCAAAAGCGGGCCGATCATAAGCGGGTCGCATGTGTTCATAAGCGGGTCAACCCAAATTATCATCAGCGGGCCGCGCACATTCATATGCGGGCCAATCATAAGCGGGTCAATAATTGATCATAAGCGGGTCAACCCAAATTATCATCAGCGGGCCGCGCACATTCATATGCGGGCCAATCATTAGCGGGTCAATAATTGATCATAAGCGGGTCAACCCAAATTATCATCAGCGGACCGCCCACACGTTCATATGCAGGCCAATCATAAGCGGGTCAATAATAATAACAGCTGAAAAAAGCGTGCAGGCGATGGGCGAATTCGCCACAAACAACATGAAAGTGGTTGAACAAGAGGTCGACAATGAGATTGCAGAACTCAAGTCTGGTGTTGAGCAAAAAGTGCAAGAATTCGTGATGCCAATAGGTAAGTCCTTTTAAATTGTTGTACCGTGTGTGTGTACTCGCGTTTTTGTCACCTTTTTCCATTTTTGATTCAAGCTCACCCTTTTGTCAAAAAACAGAAAGCAACACATTTTGTCATTTATTGTTTTGTTTCACCACTCACCAGAACTTCCGCTCCACCGCAACCACCGCTTTGTTCACTATAATATTTGAATGAATATTATTATGCAGTCGTCAATCGTGCTCTCGTGCTTGGAGTAATCTGCGCCGCCATATGGTTCATGTACACGAAGGTACTGAACTAAGTGGCCTTTGGTACCTTGATTTCTGCGTAGTACAGTGTGTGTTTTTTAACCTGTCATTTTTTAGAAAAATACAGAGCTCGCGAAACAGAAAGAACGGGAGTAGACTATAAAAGCTACATACTTCGCCTTAAATGGAGCTTTTGTTTCCATTACTAAAACCAATTCCTGTTGATTACTTTACTTCAAAATTTCGCGGGCTCTGTATTTTGCCAAAATGGACCGGTTTAAAAAATTTCCTGTAACTTTTTTATTATATTTGGTTATACAGTGCCAGCATTTTTTGCTTGCGGGCGCAATTTCGTGTCCTGAAGGCTGATTTTTTGCCGATTTCTGCTATTGCTCGCTGTTTTTACATGGCTTGAACCTTCATCATTGTCATTTGTTTGTTTTCTTTTTGACGGCTGATATGCCAATTTCAAACGGTTTATGCTATTGCTCGCTGCTTTTCTGTCGCTTGAACCTGGGCTGAGACAATAAATTTTTTTGAGTGCTGAATTAAGCTTGAACCTACATTATTGTCATTTCTTTGTTCACTTTTTGACGGCTGATATGCCGATTTCAAATGGTTTGTGCTGTTGCTCGCTGTTTTTGTATGGCTTGAACCTGGGCTGAGACAAAAATTCATTTAGGTTTTTTAGAAATTTTTTTTAAATCTGCGTTAGGCCCGTAATTGAACGCATCACATAGTGTGCGTGCACAATGCGAGCTCAGACCGTTTATGATCAATAATTGAGCTTAAAATGAATGTGCGCGGCCCGCCGATGATAATTTGGGTTGACCCGCTTATGATCAATTATTGGCCCGCTTATGATTGGCCCCTTTTATGATCAATTATTGGCCCGCTTATGATTGGCCCCTTTTATGATCAATTATTGACCCGCTTATTATGGCCCGCTTCTGAACACATGCGGCCCGCTTATGATCGACCCGCTTATGAACGTGGGCGGTCCGCAAGTGATGACCCGCTTATGAACATGGGCGACCCGCTTATGATCGGCCCGCTTTTGATTGAGGGCGACCTGCTATTGATGGCCCGCATATGAACGCGTTCAGGCCGCAAATGATCCGGCCCGCTTATGATCGGGCCGCTTCTGATAGGCAATCGACAAATGCAACCTTTATTCAGTCCTAGACAAACCCTACACTTTTTCTCAGCTACAATCATACAATATGGCAGTTGGCAATATAATGGACACTTTTGACTGGATTATATTTGGTCGCCTCAATAGTTAGTTTCCAATGGCACAAATCTCGATATAAAGCCACGTACACACCCGTGCATGCATGTCGTTTTAGTTCTTCTCGTGGTTTGATATTAACGCTTGAGATGAGTGAGGTCTCCGTCCAAAATGCACCCACGCGTGCACATGCACACTGTATATTTGTATTTATTTATGTGCTCAAATTGTGAGGTTCTCCTTTTGTCGCACAGGAGTCCGCTAAAGCTGATTCACAATGTGAACGTTCACATTTTCAGTACATACATTGAACCCTTGTGATTTTCATAAAATTTTTCAGTTGCAAAAAAACTTTTTTCAGAAACAATATGTTTTCTTTGTGGCTTGTTCTGACGTTACTGATTTCCACAGAACCGACGCTCACCAGAGGTTTGAAAGACACAGAAAAATGTCTCAACTGCTGTGCACCGTAGTAAAAAACCAAACAGGCAAAACGTCATGCTTTACCACATTGATTTTTACCACGTCCATTTTAAGGAAACGACTGCAGTGTTGGGATATTTTTTGAGTGATTTTTTTTTCTTACACGCAAAAGGCTGCAGTGAAAACTGATTTGAGCAATGCAATGTCTAGGTGCAGATCAGCCGCAGGTCGCGAAAGGCAGCGCAGTGGAAACCGTGAAGAGTCAGATTTCATCGACAACGAGCAGCAGCACCACAACCACGACAACCACCACCGCACCACCGAAGTACTACGCGTTCCGCGACAGAGACAATGAAAAGCTTGTTGGCTTGAAAAATGAGCAGGACAGAATCTGTCTATTAGCGAACATTGATGGACGGCTGGTCATCCGGCGCCTCGGTGATGCGGTTAGCTTAGCACTCGGCAACACGACAATCACTGTTAAAAACTAACTTCTGCAACTTCTTACTTTTCGGCTATCAAGTATCAACCTCGAAAGTTGCGTCAAAAGTTGTGTGAAAAGTTACACATTTTCACAGTGATGCTGTTGATTTTAAAAGAACCAAAAAGCTGGTCCTGCCATCATTTTGTATGACGCAGCGATTATCAATGTGGTGGCTGATGGCTTGTGGTTATCGCTACGCTTCATCAGCCATTTCTTTTCTGAAATTAAAGCTTAAAAAACTGCAGCACATTGACGGCGAAGTGATTGAACAAATTTCGGAGGAGGCCACAATTGACGGTGAGTGCGCGAGAAATCGACACGAGAAAGCAGAGTTCATAGTGCACTGGGGAAAACTGGATGGATCCGGTTTCATGTTGAAGTTCAAATTTGGAACGGTTGGTTTGTAGTACCGTACAACCTGACTCTTTTCATGAAGAAAGGGGCTGGTGAAAAAATGGCTCCCCGACTCCAGAGTTAAAAAAATTCAAATGTTTTTTGCAGCTGATATTGCGTGTGCTTGTTTATTGAGATTTTTTATCCGTGCCGTGTGTGTATAAAAACAAGCTTTGCACTTTGCAGGACAAGCACATGAACCAAATTAAGCACACGCCGGAATGGACGTGGCGTATGACAAGCTTGGAGTTGTTTTTCTCCCCTGGCAAAGGTGGGCGGTCGCTAGATATTTAGAAACTTTATTCAAATTTAAACTATAAAAACATTCAGGAAAACGAGTTGTGGCGTCGAATCGCAAGCGAATTGCGGTGAAAGCGCCAATCGTGCGTAGCTTCTACTGCAAAAACAGTTTCAACGTCACTCTGGTTAGCGTTGTTTTTGAAAAAAAATATGCTCGAGAAGAATCGTTTGAAGTTTTAGAAAAATTAAAAGCCACATTCTCTTTATTAGGCCGTGACAAAATTATTTCTTGTTGATACTTTAGTCGGCAGAAAACGAGGGTGAAGCGGATGTCACAGTTCAGTTCAAGCCTCCAACTCAGATTCAAGCATATGAAGTCGAAAAACAAGGAGGATTTGGCAACAGTAAGTAGCAAAATTCTAGGAAGCAAAAGTAGTTTTGATAAATGTAATAAATTTAAGCACGTTTTACGGTCACGCAAATTGCACTGTACTGCAAACTTCACTTCATTTTGCACTGCATCGTTAAAATGTTTTTCTGAAAGTGACTATGCAGTGCAGGATGCAGTGTAGGAGCAGTGCAGGATGCAGTGTAGGAGCAGTGCAGGATGCAGTGCAGGATGCAAAAAAAACTTCTGCGTGCGTGTACATATGTTTTTGCAGTATTCATGTGCGAGCGATCGCGGAAGCTTAGCAACATGGAAAGTCTGAAAAACCGATCAACATTGTACGCAACAATTTTTCTTGGAATTTCCTCTATTGGACTCGTCACCGGCTACTCAGCTAAACGCAGGTTCATTTCTACAGCCAGCGACTACACTGAAATGCACTGAAAGGATCCGTTGTTGAAAAAACAAAAATAAGAACCACGTATTAAAAAGAAATTGTTCATAAACCACACCACATCATTGCTGTCGATTTTCTGTAACTCTGTAAAACTTTATTTTCATCATCAGCTGTTGCATCGTTAACTGATTGCGCTTCTTGTTCACATCGCACAATAAAAATACTAATAAAACCTGAAACTGCTACATTGCATCTCAAAAAAGCTTAGGATTAGGTTTGGGCTCAGTCTTAGATTTGGGAACCAAAAAAGGCGTTTAAATTCGTTTACTTCACTTTTTGATTGGGAAATGTCTGCTAGTGTTATATCATAAAGCATGCCAACTTTAAAAACAAAAAACTAAAAAAAGTTGCTAAAATAGTTGTTTTAAGACCCATGAACCGATTAGCATCCGGTGCATCATCTTAGCAGGCGACCGGAGGGGGTTTCTCAATTACCCCCATCCCCCAAATTTGGCACCCCCGCGGGTAAGTACCCCGTTATCTAAAAATGACTGTCATCTTCGGTAGTGGTTGATGAATTTTTGGAAAAATGACTGTCATCTTCAGTACTGGTTGATGAATTTTTGGAAATTCTGTAGAGAAAACTTGTTTGTGATTAATAATTTTTTTAGGCATTTTTAGGCATTTGATTTGTAATTTTAGGCATTTTTTGTCTAATCCGCTTAATTTCTCTTATTCTTGTTTTCTTGTTTCTGCGCTCTTTTTGTTTATTGCTTTTTTGCTTTTTAGCCCATTTTGAGCACTTGGTTTTGGCTTTTTGTTTTTTTTGGTTTTCTGTTTTTGCCGTTTCCTGTTTTTTTGGTGCCGGTGGTTTTTTCTTTTTTCTTTTTTTTTGATTTTTTTTCTTTGTTTTTTATTTTTTTATTTATTTTTTCTTTCTTTTCTTTTTGCGATTTTATTTTGTAAAGATCTCCCGTTTGATACGCTGTTCGTTCTTGCAGTTTTAGCAATGTCCGACAACGAGCGTGTTTTAATTGAAGCGGATTTTAGAAAAGAAGGGCAGCCTTTTTTTCTTTTCCTCTTCTTCTTCTTGCAGTTTTTTTCTTTTTTTCTTTTCTTTTTACGCCTTGTTTTTATAAGGTTCAAAACACGTAAAAATCCCGATTTTTTCAATTTTTAAAAAAATTTAAAAATCCTTTTTAATCAATTTTTAAAAAAATCCAAAATGCCGGAGGAAAACCTAAGGTTAATTTAAATTTTCTTAAATTAATTTTAAAAAATTCAAAATGCCGGAGGAAATCCGATGGTCGACAAAAATAGGGCTGCCCTACTTTTCTAAAAACCGCTTCAGGTGAAACGCGCTCGTTGTCGGACATTGCTTAAACGGACCTAATTCTAAACCTAATCCTACCTAAAGCCTAATCTTAAGCCTAACATGATCCTAACCTAATCCTAACCTAAGTCTAGCCTTTTCAAGTAGGAAGATGTCAGAACAATTGCGTTTTGAGCAAGTTTTTGTTGAGGCGGGAGCGTGTACACGCACGCGCGCTAGTGGATCATGAGTAGAGATGTAAGCTTCAAAAAAAATTTTTTTTATTTTTTTTATAAAAAAAAGGAAAAAATGAACATTTTTTATTTTTTTTAAATTTTTCGAATTTTTTTTTCAAAAATTTTCCGCACAATGTTGTGTAGATGCCCGTTTTTGGCATAATTTTTTGAAAGTTCAACAAAAATTTTCTTCGACTTTACTTTGTGACATCAACTGGATCAACTGATTTATTCTGGATCAAGTGCGTTGGTTGTGGGGGGGTCCACACCACCCCCCCCTCAGCCGAAAATCCTGCCCGTGCACGGGCAGATACCCGTGTACCAGTACCGAAGACGAGGGGGGTGGGGGGGGTACACCCCCCAGAGCGCCCGAGACCTCCGCGTGGGGGGGGGGGGTGGGGGGGGTCACGCGACACCCACCCCCCAAAACCTGACACTGGACCATCCACACCCCCCCCCCCTCGAAATTTGCCAGACACCCCACCCACCCCCCCCCTACATGGACCTAAGTAACAGTGACACCCCCCAAACATTTTCTCGGACCACCCAAAAATCATGAATTTTTGCTCAAAAATCATGATTTTTTGTCTTTAAAGTCCATAATATAAGCTAAATATATGATAACTTGACATTCTTCATTGTAATTTCAAAGATTTTGCAGCAAAATTTAGCGTTTTTCCTTCAAAATTTAAGCGAAAAAATCTCATGGGTGGGGGGGGGGGGCCCCCCCGAAACTTTTCGACCATAGGGCACCCCCCCCCCATGGCCCCCCCCTGGGGGGGGGGTCACTGTACCATGACTGCCCCCCCCCCACGGAAAAATTTTCGGCACCCCCCCCCCCCTCCACGTGACGACACCCCCCCCCCCTCGAAAATTTGCTTTCGCCTTCGGTACTGCCGTGTACCCCCCCTCCCCCCCTTTACCTCGACACGGGTACTAGACTCCCCCCCCCACCCCACCTAGGGTTAGGGGCTTTGAAAAAAAAATTTTTTATTTTATTTTTGGTTTTTTTTTAATTTGGATTTTTTTCAAACTCAAAAAAAATTTGAAAAATTTTTTTTCTACTTTGCTCTGAAAATTCGATTTATGGCATAATTTTTTTGAAAGTTCAAACCAAATTTTCTTCCCAACTTCTTTATGTGCTTAGGTAAATGTCATTATTTGGTCATTCATTTTGACCGACGTACTCCATGTTTTTCGATTTGGATGATTTCTAGAGTCAATTTTTAGCGTTGAAATGACTTAACTTGATTGAAATATCGTTTCAGAAATCGTTTTCTTGCAACTTAGAACATGTTTTTCAGTCGGTAGGCCATGAGATGAACATGATATCTTTTTGATTGGCGTATGTTATAGGTCTACACATAGTTGTTCCAGAGCCGAGGGGTTGGGGGGGGCCGATATAGATAGCTGGAGCAAACTTTCCAGATAGATAGATAGCTGGAAAATTTTGGGGGGAGTGCAGTACCGTGGGCGGGGGGGGGTGACTTTGGGGGGGGGGGGGGCACCGTGCCACCCCCCCTAAAACTTTGTCGGGCGGCCCCCCCCCCCCCCTCCCCCCACAATTTTCTGCACACCCTAAAATTTTTTTTCGAAATTTGATTTTTTGTCTATATAAATAAATGTATATATATAACTCCCATTGTATTAATCCCGCGTTGGCAGGTTTTCTTTCCTAAATTACGAATTTCGGGGGGTGGGGGTGGATGGAAAATAGCTAAAACGCTAAAAGGCTATAAAAACAGCAAAATAATGCTGAAAATACACTAAAAATCAAGTATAAACGCGTATTTTACCTAAAATTACCGAAATTTTCAAGAATTACGAGCAAAAATGATTAATTTTGGTCAAAAATTGACTTATTTCATGTCTTCGAAGACAAAAATTTTCAGATAGATAGCTGGCTGAAAATTTTTTTCAGATAGATAATAGCTGAGCCAAAAAAACCTGTTTGATAGAGATAGATTCGAAAAATTTTGGGGGGGGGCCGGCCCCCCCAGGCCCCCCCTAGAACAACTATGGGTCTACAATGGAGTTGTGCGATATATTGTTAAACAATTGGAGCGGAGATGTTGGTTAATACCACATCACACGACCGTTGTTCAGATACCCGATTGGCCACATGTTAAAACTTGCGTGCTGAGCTGAACTAACGTGTTAAACTTGCCACTTGCGTCTGTCAGTAGTTGCCCGCAACGTGATCGCGAAATCATGGTACGTGTTTTCGATACGATGATTTGAAGAGTGGGCTCTCGCCATGTGGCAGATAGCATAGCTGGTTGAACCTGAAAGTAAGTGTCTTGGGGGGGGCGACCGGGTCGACAGGGGTTGCCGACTTAGCTACAGCAAACAGGAATTTTTGAACACAGTCAAATTTTGGTAATTTTCTAAAGAGGAACAACTAAGAACGGTTCAATATTCAAGTACACGTCGAAAATTGTCCTGTTTTACTGTTGAAAATGCAACTTTCCCTCTATGAAATGGACATAATTTCAATAAAACACAATTTTCGTCTTATAGTTTTCCTGATCGTTCTGAAAATAGTCTAGATGAACTCAGCTCGACGAGACGCTTCGAACAAACCTAACTTGTAAAAAATAAAAAAAAAATTTAATTTAAAAAAAATCCGGATTTTTTTTACATCTCTAATCATGAGCATGAGCAATGCCGATGCAGGTCAGGTGCGCGTGCTTTTAATAAAGAAGCTTTTCGAAAAATAGGTGCATTCGAACCGGGCTGACGCGCTGAGTGAGTTCGAATATGGCACCATCAGAATGAAAAAAGTTGTTTTGACCTTTAAAATTGACAAAAACTTTCGTGAAAATTAGCCTTTGTCCGACGTCAATTTGGACCCACCTTTTGCAGCATGTGGATCCAAACCCAGTGGCCAGTTTTATAAAAGTGAGGAGTTGAGGAGTGAGGGGAAAATTTTTGAGAGAGTAGTTGAGTAGGGTTTAAAAAAAGTGAGGAGTTGAGAAGTGAATTGAGTAGAACACGTGTTAAAAATTCACTCCTCAAAACACTTCTCAATCCAAAACTACTCAGAAGTCAGAGTGCGATTCTCGTTTTTTCAGCGGTGAATTTTTTGTCTCGCTGTCGCTGTTTCTGCTTGTAAACCAAGTCTGAATGGAAGAAAACCAAAAATTATCGTGTTTTTCATCAAAAAAACCGGCGACAAAATTAAACCAAACCGCCAAAAAACATGCTATTCAGATTTTTACAAGTTGGTTGAGGAGTTGAGGAGTCTTTTATAAAACCGAACAAAAATTGAGGAGCAAATTTGCTCCTTAAAACACTCCTCAACTCCTCACTTTTATAAAACTGGCCAGAGGTCGTGGTTCTCGTTCCAAATGATTTTTCTGTGTTCCACAGTACTTTCTTGAACACTTCAGAGCAAACACACCGGTTCACGTTGTTGATGGGCAACGCCGCGCTCATTCAAGACGACAAATCGGCAACAATCAAGAGTTGGCAAGCAGGTTTCCTCACAAAATCCACACAAAACTCTGGGCAAAAAAGCATAATGACACTTTCTGTGGAAAGTGTCTTAAACGCATTTTCAGATGAAAGTGCAATTTTGATGGCCAAAATTCGTTTTTTAATTAATTTAAAAAATAATTAAAAAAAGTTTTAAAAAAAATTTGAACCCCAGGAAAACCTGATGGTCGACAAAAAGATTTGTATGCATTCTTAAAAGTGATTTTTTTAATTTGAGGTTGCTTGTGATGAGTCGTTCATAGGTAGTTGTTCAAAATTTTTCGAATCTATCTCTGTCAGACAGGTTTTTTCGGCTCAGCTATTATCTATCTAAAAAAAATTTTCAAAATAAGTCAATTTTTGACCAAAATTGACCATTTTTGCTTGTAATTCTTCAAAAATTCGCTAATTTTAGGTAAAATACGCGTTTATACTTGATTTTTAGTGTATTTTTAGCATTATTTTGCTGTTTTTATAGCTTTTTAGCGTTTTAGCTATCTATCTATCAAACTTCAAAATTTTGACCGCCCCCCCCCCAAAGTCACATGGCCCCCCCGCGCTATGTTTGCTTTCACTTCAGCTGGGAACAATTGGTGACGTTTTGGGGGTCAAAACAGAAGAAGAGGCATGGTAACGGTTTGGAAAAGGGGTAACTGAGGCCACCAAAACAAAATCTGGAAATACAACCAAAATAGAAAAGAGATGAAAATAAGAAGGCACACAACCCACGCGATTCCCCCCCATCCCCCCCCCCCCCCCCCAACCTAATTATTTTTTTTTTTTTTCTATTTTTTTTTCCTTAACCACAAACAACACAAAAAAAAAAAAAAAAAAACAAAAAAAAACCACAACTTATTTTCCATACTTTGTTGTTGTATCGCTTGGCGCCACCACGATCACTATTCGTCGGGCTCATCGCCATATCAGGGAATCATTCGGTGGGGATGCGCTTGTGGTTCTTCGGATTCCCTTTGCTTTTCAAACTTTGATTAATTTTTTATAGCATTGATTTAGCTGATTGATTTAGCACAACTTTAATTATCAAAATTAAAAAAAACTAAAGCAAAAATGACGATTTTTTGTTTTTTAACAACCCCATGATAACTTGACATTCTTCATCATTGTAATTTCAACGATTTTGTTGCAAAATTTAGCTTTTTTCCTTGAAATAAAAAATTTTAGCTAAAAAAATGCATATCCACAGAATTTCAGTGTGACACCGTGGCAACACACCAGTACCATTAATTTGCAAAATATGCCGCGAAGCCTGCTTGCGCATGCCATTGTTGTTGGCTCGCGAACTGATCGTCTCTTGCTACGGCATTGTCGATTGACAGTAGGTTTCTTGTGATTGCATTAGTTTATAAATTGCTCAAAATAAGTCTTTCATTTTAGCAGTGTTCGGGAATAAAGATTATGAAAATTGTTCGGTTGTGGTGGGTGGGTTATACGCGGTTTGAGTGGGAGCAACTCTAAAAAATAGGAAGATTCGGTGTGAAAGAGTGGTTTAAGCTGATCAGAGCTGATCAGTCATTCAAAGGTTCGAATTGAAAATCTGGTGCTAACAATCTCGATGAAAAACGTAATTTGGTTGAAGTACCGTTTATTTTTTAATGCCACGACGGCTGACTACAACAGTAACGCAGTTCTCTTTCAAAAGAAGTTTCAATGTTCTGTGTGCTGTGTAAAACTGTATCGACTGGATGAAATGATTTCAGAGAAAAAAGTTTTAATTGGTCACAAAGACAGGCACAATTGTTAGTGTGTGTGAGCTGTTCACATGCGTTTTTTTATTTGGCAATCTGCATAACATTACCATTTTTGCTTACTTCATCATGCGTGCAGAGCAGATGACATCATGTCAACACGCTTGTTTACGAGCATGTGCATGCGGTTTCACTCACCCTGAACGTTGTGTTTTGTGTGCACGCACGTGCTTGTCCACAAACGCGTGTGTTTGGCAGGCGCATCACTTGTTTTGCCATCGTTGTGTGCTGGCCGTTCACGTGTTCCAGCGACAAGAGCGTCAAGTAATAATTGAATAAGCCAGCAGTGAAACCACAGCGACTTTCGAAGTATCATGTTCTCGTCAGCGTTTACATAGCGCGTTCGTTCATTGGCGCTGTTGCCGCTGCTATGGTTGTTGCTGCCACTGGCACATGTGCACAGATGGGCGCTCAACGTAACAGTGAAACTGTAAAACATAAATAATGTGTGCATTCTGCCATTTGAATGTGGAGGCAGTGCCGATCGCGTGCATGCATTCAGCTGCACTGATCAGCGGACCCACTTCAAATGCAGCCAATCAGCGGATTTTCTGCGATTTACAGTTTAACCGTTGAACGAAGGTTTGTAAAACGTTGTTAACCGAGTTCTTGCTTTTCAAGCTTTATGTGGCAATTCAAAATAGCCTCAATTAGAGGACTCGGATCAGTTTGCCAATTTTGAATTCCCGCGTCACGCATGAAACTGTATGCCTATCTATGCATGCATCGCATTGAGTCTCTGGACTAAAATAAAAACTAGTACTTGATAAGCGCTTTTCTATCGGTGTGTTTGTTGTTTGTGTCCGTGTGTCTGCGGTTGTGTCGAGCACACTTTACAACTGTGGTTTTATTACACGTTGTTACGTTTCTTATCGCAGACATATTAGCGTGTCGAACATTACCACTTGCAGCAACAACACTCATACAACCGTTTGACCAAGTGCACCAATTTCCATTGACTACCTACCAATAATAATAATGTTGTCCAACGGCAACTTTCTGTCGCCCGCCACTGGCACGGCCGTCACTGGCACGGCCGTCACTGACGCCAACGGCAATGCGTGCTGCCCTCATTGTCGCCAGCCGCACATGCCACAGGAGCCTGTCACTGCTGTCAGGGTGAGTCGTCAAACGCTGACCATCACGCGCCAACTCGTCCACTCTGTGATTGTTTTAGTTTTGTAGATGTCTCGTACGTAACGTTTTTTATTGGTTTATTGCTCATAAGCAAGTGAAGTCCACTATTTCTGGCGTTGAATTGCTTTGAACTTTGTGTTGCATTGGAGTGTTGTTTTGGCTGTTTCGATTGAAATCTTTTGAGTTCGTTTGTGGGTTTGCCGTTGTAGCTCTGTCGGGTTTGTTTCAGGTTTTTTCTCATTTGAAAGGATTTCACTACCCGTGAAATGAATCGTTGATATTTCAAAACAGAATGTGAACATGAATTGTTTCGATGTGTGACAGTGCCTGGAGTTCGTGACAGCTGCGGCTGGTGTGAATATTGCTCTTGTGTGGTGAGAAATTTGTTAGAATCAGAACAGAAACACGCATTTTTCTTGCCCTTCCAAGGGTCATTTCAGCCGCGTGGGCGCTTCATTACAGTGCGTTCGTTCGCCTCACACCCCAAGCATTTCTAGTTTGCCCAATTCACACTGAACGGCCGTGTCATTTCAGGGTTTCGCCGCCAGTGCTGTGCGCGATTATGCGGTTGGTGTTGCAGTTGTTTTCTGTGGCGAGTCAATGCCAGTTTCGTTTGTGCTGTCACGTGCAGCGTTGATGTGTGCTGCTCAGTCGCACACTCGCACCGTCTTCGGACAAGGACTCGTGCGCTCACTGTGCTTGTCTGCACGTGCAGCAGCATGTTCGGTTTTGTTTGCAGAGCGCGCATCGCGTTGAGCGTGACACGTTCGGTGAGCTGAAGGTGCCCGCCGACCGCTATTATGGCGCACAGACGGCGCGATCCGTGATGAACTTCAAAATTGGCGGCAAGGACGAACGCATGCCGGTTGGCCATTGGACGGCTTCAATTGGTTTCGTGTTTGCTGATTGGCTGGTGCAGTTGTCTTGGGTTGCAGCTGCAGTCTGCAGTGCGTCCGTGCGGGTCTGCGTTTTAGAGTTGGGTGGTCGAAGGATATCGCTCACGTGCAACCAGCTCATTTGCGATGCCGTCAGGGGCGGCAATGAACAGCAACAATCACAGTGAATCTTCGCTGAGCGTGTTGATCATTGCAGCTGCCAGTGGTGCATGCGTTCGGAGTGCTGAAGAAAGCTGCTGCGGCCGTCAACAAGACCTACGGTCTCGACGAAAAAATCGCGAACGCCATCGAAAAAGCGGCTGACGACGTCAGTATTGCAACGTTCAGCTTTGTGCACCCTGTGCATTCATTTATCCATGTATCGGTGCATTTATGAAAACTGTTTTTGTTGCCTTGTTTTCTGAATGCTCTTGTTTTCAACACCAGGTGATTGCCGGTAAACTGGATGACCATTTTCCGTTGGTCGTTTGGCAGACAGGCTCCGGTACGCAATCAAATATGAACGTCAATGAGGTGAGCACACCAAAAATAAATCAGTCTTGGGTGATTTGTGCATTTGCTTGGCCTTGTGTTTTTTGAATGTCCATCGAAACTGGTCGCTAATTTTGACCATGGGCTGATCGCTTTGATTGTTTTTGCAAAATGGCAAAAGTTTATAACAATGTGAATGATCATTGACAAATTGCTTTTTCAATATTTCGCGTGCAAAAATGTGTGCCTAAATCTGAAGTTCCAGGACAGACCACCAAGAAACCAATGGTGGAAATCAACGCGAAACTTTTTATCGGGGTTACGGTGACAACGGATCGGTTCAGTAACCGGATGGGTGCTGCCAGTCGCTTGAAAGTGACAAAACGGTGACTTGAAACTTGCTGCAGGTGATCAGCAACCGTGCGATCGAGCTGCTTGGTGGTGAGCTCGGCAGCAAAGCGCCGGTGCACCCGAACGACCACGTGAACATGTCGCAGTCGTCCAACGACACATTCCCAACCGCAATGCACATCGCCACCGCCATAGAACTCAATACAAAGTACTGCTGTTCAGTTCGCTCTGCTTCTTTGTTGTTTCACAGTGTAAAGTTCTTGCATGAAAGCATTGCATTCCATTATTATAACAGGGTAATGTTGCGCAAACAAACACAACACAACAGGGTTTTTTGCACCCGATTGACGTCTGAGACACCAAAAAACCTGTGTCGCGATATTGCGGCAGCGCGCGTGTCACACATTTCATGTGTGCGTGTGTGTGTTTGTTTGTGAGTGTACGACATTACTCTTATTCGTGCACTTATCTAGATATCTTCAGACCAGCACTTTATCCGCCAACCTATGCCATTTCACAGACTATTGCCAGCACTGCAGAAGCTGCACAAAGCGCTCGACGACAAAGCGAAACAGTTCAGTCATATCGTCAAAATCGGTCGCACGCACACGCAGGTTGACATGGGCTATTTTTGGGTTATTGAGAAAGGGAAAGAAACTTGGTTTTTGAAAATTTACGTTGAAAACCGGGCGCAGGACGCAACGCCGCTGACGCTGGGCAACGAGTTCAGTGGCTACGCGCAGCAGATCGAGAACGGCATCGCGCGCGTCAACGCAACCCTGCCGCATTTGTACGAGCTGGCCGCTGGTTCGTTCGCTTTGCTCTGTTGTTTGCAATGCTTTGTGATTATAGTCTCAATCAAATTTCTCCAATCTGCGCAGGCGGCACCGCAGTCGGCACCGGCCTGAACACGCACAAGGGATTCGCGGAGAAGATCGCAAGTAAAGTGGCCGAACTCACGAAGCTGCCGTTTGTGACGGCACCGAACAAATTCGAGGGACTTGCCGCTCATGACGCCATGGTTGAGGTGGCATGGGATGGGGCTGCGGCTGGGCACTGTTGCTTTTGCTTTACTATACTGCATTGTTTGTTGGTTTGCAAAACACTGACTGAATTTGAAGTCTGGCAAACAAAAAACAACCAATATCAGTCAGCCAGCACTCGCACTTCCAAGACTCATCGCATCGAGTCGTGGAACCGAAAACGTGCAATAGCTGACTGGCCACACCAACAGTGTGCTGCGTTCAGTATAGACAACGCGTGATCATGGCATAAACGTACCATCGCTATCACTTATGGGTTGCAGAAAGAATCAGGTTCCAATATGCCATAGTTCGAGTATGAAGAAAACTCATAAATCGATTGCTTGCCCGAAAGCGCGTCAGAAAATGACCAAGCCGATTATATCTCCCGACTGTTTGGGTTATGCACAAAAGTGCATTCGAAACATTGAAAAGTGGCCTGTGTATGATTCAGTGCGTTTCTGTGTGGCGCATTGTTGGTCAGTGTGCAGGTGCATGGCGCTCTGAACGTGCTCGCGGTGAGTCTGATGAAGATCGCGAACGACATTCGCTTGCTGGGCAGTGGGCCTCGCTGTGGACTCGGCGAACTCTCGTTGCCCGAGAACGAGCCCGGCTCCAGCATTATGCCCGGTCGGCCTTGCTTGTTGTTTTAGCTGAGAATGATCTCGGTTGAGTTGGTCGCTTTGTGGTCTCGAGTTGCAGTGCTGTGCTGTGCGGCTAAATAGGCATCGCGTGCTAATCGCGTCACAACCGGAGACGCACACGCGCTCTCTTCGAAGCACCGGTGATCCAAGCGCTGTCGTGGTTTCGGTGGCACGTCCGTTGTATCCTGGAAAAAAAATCACTGTCAAAGCAGAACGCGTGATCACTGTTTCTTCTTGTTTTGCAAGTGTCATTGTGCTGTTGCTGTTCGCAGGCAAAGTGAACCCGACGCAGTGCGAGGCAGTGACCATGGTGGCTGCGCAGGTGATCGGCAACCAAGTGGCTGTCAGTGTCGGCGGCTCCAACGGACACTTCGAGCTGAATGTCTTCAAGCCCATGATCGGTCTGTTCACTTTAAAGCAGTAAAGTTTCATACCGTTAAATCATGCGGATGCGCGAGCGAGCGTAGCGAGCGGAGAGCGCATCACGCATAATATGAGCCGTTATCCCCTCGCGCGCTTTTTTCAAATTTGCTCGCTGCGTCCAGCGAGCATAGTATAAGCCACAAACTTGGTACCGTGCACACGAAACGAACACCCAAAGTTGTGCTTGGAGCCGCGAAAAAATTTTTATCCGACTACTTTTCATACGCTGTAGACACGAAAAACCTATTCTGAAAACAGTGTTACTTCTTTCCCTTTGTCCTTTTTTTTTCAGCTATGTAATCAACATGTGTTCGCCCTTTAAATTTTTGCCTGCGACACTTTCACAGTCGAACAAAAATGTTCCCTGGGGTAATTCCATCCGGAGATTTTGAAAATCGGGTTAATTTTTTACCCAGACCCTGTTTTTGGGTAAAAAATTGGGCATTTTTAATTGTTTGGAGGGTTTTCACCTGGTTTTAAGTGTTCGCCCTTTCAATTTTTAGCTGGGACACTTTCACAGTTGAACAAAAATGTTTCCTAGGGTAATTTCATCCGTATTTTCTGAAAATTTAGTTTATTTTTTTGACCGGGCACTTTTTTAAGTTAAAATTGTGCATTTTTGAAAGTTCGTAGCATTTTGACTGAGTATCAGTTTTCACTCTTACAAATTTTGTCTGAGCTACGAAAAATAATAGGAAAAAGGTCTAGTCCGTAGTAATTCAATACGCTGATCACGGATTTTGGGTTAGTTTTCTTACGTGAGCAACTCTAGATGCTGAATCGTGACGATTTCGGGCGAATCGGCCGTGGAAATTGGCGAAATCGGTCCAGAAACGAAAAACAAGAAAACGGTGTTTTCCAGAGTAATTCAATGCGCTGATCACGAATTTCGGGTTAGTTTTCTTACGTGAGCAACTCTAGATACCGAATCGTGACGATTTCGGGCGAATCGGCCGTGGAAGTTGGCGAAATCGGTCCAGAAACGAAAAACAAGAAAAGGGTGTTTTCCAGGGTAATTCAATGCGCTGATCACGGATTTTGGGTTAGTTTTCTTATGTGAGCAACTCTAGATACCGAATCGTGACGATTTCGGGCGAATCGGCCGTCGAAATTGGCGAAATCGGTCCAGAAACGAAAAACAAGAAAACGGTGTTTTCCAGAGTAATTCAATGCGCTGATCACGAATTTCGGGTTAGTTTTCTTACGTCAGCAACTCTAGATGCTGAATCGTGACGATTTCGGGCGAATCGGCCGTGGAAGTTGGCGAAATCGGTCCAGAAACGAAAAACAAGAAAAGGTTGTTTTCCAGGGTAATTCAATGCGCTGATCAAGAATTTTGGGTTAGTTTTTTATGCAAGCAACTCTAGATGCTGAATCGTGACGATGTCGGGCGAATCGGCCGTGGAAATCGGCGAAATCGGTCCAGAAACGAAAAACAAGAAAAAAATGTTTTCCAGGGTAATTCAATGCGCTGATCACCGATATTGGGTTAGTTTTCTTACGTGAGCAACTGTTGATGCTGAATCGTGACGATTTCGGGCGAATCGGCCGTGGAAATTGGCGAAATCGGTCCAGAAACGAAAAACAATAAAAAGGTGTTTTTCAGGGTAATTCAATGCGCTGATCACGGATTTTGGGTTAGTTTTTTATGTGAGCAACTCTAGATACTGAATCGTGACGATTTCGGGCGAATCGGCCGTGGAAATTGGCGAAATCGGTCCAGAAATGAAAAACAAAAAACGGTGTTTTCCATAGTAATTCAATGCGCTGATCACGGATTCTGGGTTAGTTTTTTTATGTGAGCAATTCTAGGTACTGAATCGTGACGATTTCGGGCGAATCGGCCGTGGAAATTGGCGAAATCGGTCCAAAAATGAAAAACGAGAAGACTGTGTTTTCCGGGGTAATTCAATGCGCTGATAACAGATTTTGGGTTAGTTTTCTTACGTGAGCAACTTTAGATTCCGAATCGTGGCGATTTCGGGCGAATCGACAATGGAATTTAGTGAAACCGGTCCAGAAATGAAAAACAAGAAAACTGTGTTTTCCAGGGTAATTCAACCGCCGATCACTGCTTTTGGGTCAGTTTTTCTTATGCGAGCAATTCTAGGTACTGAATCGTGACGATTTTGGGCGAATCGGCCGTAGAAATAGCATAGGCGAAATTGGCCTAAAAAACGAAAAATGAAAAACCTGGGTTGTCCGGGGTTCAGAAGAATGTGTGACCAACGTATTGTGATTTTGGTCCGACCTTCGGGGCTTATGTAAAAGTCAGAATATTATCTAAAAATGCGGGAGACGCATATAAAAGGAAGAATATGGCCTTGTGTAAGCAGTGAAAGACTTGGCTCGACAACGCTTTTCAAGTCTCTGATGTGGTACACACGGATACAAGTACATAAGAGTCATATTTTTGCGCCGTTTATTCTTTATTTCGGTTGGAAGTGGCAACCCTCGTACATTGTAGACAAATGAAACTTTCACATTTGCTTTTTTTCTAGCATTTAGCGACCACTAAAACCACTAAAATAACGATCAGACTTTAGATCGCTGACACTGGTTTGCACAAAGTGTATCGCAGAGGCGTTGGGGAACGCAAGGTCTCCTTCTGTGGCAATGACTCACCGGTTTATCCTGTCACAAGAGTTTGGTAAAAAGGGTGAAAATCAACGGAAGAAACACTTTTTGCACTGGTGCTGCTGTATGCACAGCGGTGCGTACGTTAGCAACAACAACAATTGTCACCCTCGTGGCCTGGTGGTAGTGCGTTAGACTACAGTCTGTGCGCTCGGGGGATCGAGCCCCGCCGAGGGGTATGTAGGCACTTAATGACAGAGAAAACTCAATGGGCGCCCTACTCAATGGCGTTCTGTACGCTTCTCTGGGTTAGCCCTGGCTAAAAACATCGCCTAAAAATCCCAACAAAACAACAACAACAACAACGATAAAGCTACATGCAGCAATATTTTGCAATTTCTGATGTTTCTGTTTTTGCACAGAATTTACAGAATTTCGCACATGGTGTGATTTTAGACTAAACTGAAGAGGACAATTGAAAAATAACTTCAAAGTTTTTACGCTTTTCAGCAAGCTTTTAAACAACAAACGCGGCGCAAAAATATAACTCTTATGTACTTGTATCCGTGTGTACCACATCAGAGACTTGAAAAGCGTTGTCGAGCCAAGTCTTTCACTGCTTACACAAGGCCATATTCTTCCTTTTATATGCGTCTCCCGCATTTTTAGATAATAAAAGTATATGTCCGCAACTTGAAATAAAATCTTTTGGTTCTGGGCGACTCAATGGGTTTGCTTGCAGAAAGAGAATCCGTTTCATGCTTGATGCGTTCATTCAAAACTGCACACGTGCCTTCGTCGTATCTGTGGGACTGGGGTGACTTCCGAAATTGTCAATCGCTGATTTTCTGTCTGTGCGTGCTCGGTCTGTCCAGTGGCCGCAGAACCGCAAAACAGCAACCGTGCTGTTGCGAGTGAGTTCACAATTTCAGTGCGCAACGTGCTCCAGTCGACCCGTCTGCTCGCGGACGCGTGCGACAGTTTCACGGAGCACTGCGTGGTCGGCATCAAGGCGAACGAGCAGCGCATCAGTAAACTCCTGCACGAGAGTCTCATGCTCGTCACCGCACTCAACACGCACATCGGGTAACGGCCAATGTCTTGTTTGCGTTCGGAATTTTTTGAAAAGCTCGTAAGGAATGAAACAATTGGCCCTCGAACGACATGTCACCAACGCCACTTTTTTGCTGTAGAATCAGCTGCTCGGGTGGGTAGTTTATTTTCGGAACTTTAGATGGGGGTGGAACAAAAACTGAGCAGTATTGAATGCATCCGTTGAGTAGCACTGTGAAACATCAGGGTGCTTGCTTTCTTCAGCTACGACAAGGCAGCGCAGATTGCGAAGACGGCGCACCGCGAAGGGGCAACGCTGAAGGCGACCGCGCTGAAACTCGGATTCGTCACTGAAGAGCAATTCGATGAATGGGTCGTGCCAGAGGACATGCTCGGGCCGAAATAGATACACCCGTCACCCGTGTCGACCACACGCATAGTTGTTCTAGCTGTCTGATTTTAATTGAACTGTTATTTATTTTCGAGCAAACTACATTTGTAATTGGGTGTTGCTTTTGCTCAGTTGTTTCATCGAGTAGCTTCGGTTCTTGTCATGTTACGTGTCGGGTATGTTTTGCATGCAGTGTCTAGTTCGTATGTGCGTCTACGTGTTGGTTTCGTAAACGTTTGAAAAAGACTCCACTTCTAGCAAGTGAACGAACGGTGAACTCGTAAACTCGTATGCGGTTTTTACGCGAGTACTTTCTTTTATCAACGTTGGTAATGTGTTGTTTCTTCGTTTTATTTTAATTTTTACAGATGTTCGCTTTCTGCCACCTTTGATCGTTAGCTGTATCAGTAACTACCGTACTTCTGTGATAGTGAAAATAAATGGTTACACTCACTTGTCGACGTTCTTTAGTTATCACGAATGCAATGGCAACAGTGGCAGGTAGCAAATATGAATTTCAAATGCGCTGCACAGCTCCAGTTTGTTTACAGAAACCAATCGGCACAATTTCAGCACGTCTAAATCATGGTAAGTGCCACGAACAGCTGAAAATCGGCGAACATTGTATCGTGTCACGCGATCGCAGATTTTGTTTTGATTCTGAACATATGTAGTTGGATTTACGGATATTGCCGACTCAGTGGAACTGGTGATGTGTGCATGATTCATTTCACCATATTTATTGTTCTCAGCAGTCTGCGCACGCACCCACATGCTTGTTTTTGTTGACAAACAATATCCGCCGAGTTCTCAGCCCTGGCTGGCACACGCACAATATGCATGCTCTCGTTCAAGTCGCGCATAATGACGCAAAAAAAACAACGGATATAGAATATGGCACACAAAATCAAATCGAGACACGCCCAATGAATTCTGCTGCTCGTTTCGGAAAGCAAGTTTGTCAACATCGTCAAAGTTCAACATTTTCCAGTACCGCTTGCCTAGAACTTATCCAAGTATTCTTCAAAGAAAAATCTTGCTCTTTCAGACAAACGATCATGAGCAGCACACTAACGTTACTGGTGGCGTGTTCATTCGCAAGCGCACTGGTCAGTCAAGCACGCCCATCGTACTCGCAGCATTTCACCGACCGAAACGAGCCATGGGTGTTGCTACTGCTTCGCGAGCGGCACCCTCAAACAGAAATCGTGCACCCAGAAATGCAAATGTCTCTCGTGAAATCGGTAGTTGACCGATTCGCGCGCCCTGTAGAGCGGTCGCAGATTGGGCTCGACACTGACGGCGTGCGTGCTTTGCGCTCGCTGCACAGCGTGGCAGAGCCGGCGACACTTCTGTCGAAAAGGGAGGCTGCTTTTGAGCCGTTGCCAATCGTCGGTCGCCGCCCGGGCTTCCTGATACCAGCACCGTACTTTCTGCGAACCGCGCTCGATGATTGGAACCGAATGCAGTTTGTGAAACAGCAACAGGCGAACGCGCGAAAAATGATGATTGTGCAACAGCAGTGGGAAGAGTGACTATTACACTATTACACGATGTTACTACTAAATTCACTATTAAGGTTCACGTTTACAATACATTGTGGTACTGTAGTAACGTTTTGTCAATGCACGGTCAAACTGTAAAACATGAGCAAGTTGTGTGTTCCGGCAATTGAATCTGGTATGCAGATTGGCTGGATCAAATTGGGCGGCATCACTCAGATATTTGCGTTCCGTTTCCATGTTTTGTGGATATTCTGGATAAAACTTTCATATTCATCTGGTATTTGAACATAACGTTTCTAATGACTCCACAATCAAAACATCTAAATACAGGGTGGGCTAAAAATGTGCACTGTGGTGTTACTAAAACATTTTAACCAAAAAAATCTTGAAAATGTTACTAACTACCAGGGGATCAACAGCTGGACAGCTATTGTTTTGTTGTGCCATCAACAACTGTTTTATTTGCGGTCATTCAGGACAAAACCCCAAAAATGACTTTGTGAAAATTGGTAGTTTCGAGCGTTTACACCAATGTTTCGAATACATAGAACATAGCATAAATTCTATAAGAATTTCAAATTTTAGCTCATGCTGGTGATGAATACATGTACGAGCCAATTTTTAAATTTGCACGTTTCAGCCCACCGTGTGCACATTTTCATAAAAATAAAAACACAAAAACGACAATTACCGTATTACCTCTATTAAACCCCCCCAAAATTAACCCCCCCCCCACAAAAATAAACCCCCACCCCCTCGACGAGTTTCCAAATACTCCCCCCCCCCCAAAAAGAAACCCCCATGGGGGTTTATTAGAAACCTGTTTGAAACACATACCCAGCGAATTCAGTGGCTGAATGCAGTGACATTGGTGAAATTGTGCTACCAAAGGCCCCAAAGAGATGAGTTAATGGTAATTTCATTACAAAAGGCTGTTACAAAAGGAAATCTCTGTGAAAAGTAGAAGTTTCTGCGACTTCCTTCCTGCCATGAAAGGTATTTTTGCCATTTTGCCCACCCCTAAAAATGGTTTCCAAATAAACCCCCCCCCCCCAAAAAAATAAACCCCCACCCCCACCCCTGAAGAAATAAACCCCCATGGGGGTTTATTAGAGGTAATACGGTATAGACGTAAGATTCGCATACAAACGGATTCAAAAAGTATTGAGTGCACAGCAAAATCACAACAACAGAATGATTGTACGTAAATCCGCATTCACTGTTCGGCACGGTTATTTGCGCATGAAAAATGCTAAGCATCTTCTATTCCCGTCAACAATAATCTTGTGTCAGTGCGCTGCGATTGATCATATTGGGAACGGTTACTCAGCAGTGTACTCAACAACTTGCTGAAGCTACCACAACAACAAACAACTTTCAGAAATAGAAAACCAACCAGTGGTTTAGCTACACAAGTTGCTACATGCGAATAGTTGAGTAACGTTTCTTAATGCAAGCAAAGTTTGTCGGTGCAGATGCAAGATCTTCCGCGTGAATATTTCAATGTTTTACACAGTGCACAGACGTTTTATCGGTCAACTAAAAATATACGGCTGATCACAGTATCACAAACGTGCTGTGGCGTTCAAGCAGTACGCATGCACGATTACACATACATGCGTGCGTGTGCATATTATCCATTGCGTCGTGGAAAAGCTGTTGTGTCGCACATGAAAAGTTTTTTCTCCAAAAAATGAAACAGTTGACACCCAGAAATGTACTTTTCATGAGACAGGAGTCAGGCGGCATGCTGATTGGTTAGCAACTGGTAGAGCTCCTTGTCGCCGAGACAGCCATTCGTGAATTCACTGAGCGACACGACGCCATCGCGGTTGGCGTCCAGCTTTTGCATGATTGACTTTGTGCGCAGCTGCGCTTCTTCGTGCGCCGATTCGGCACCGAGCATCTGATAAATCGCCTGAAAACACGCGGCTGATTCGTTAAAAAATGAAATAATTGGTTTGCTTGAGTATCATATTGCAACGCACTTGTACACCCGTTAAGCAGCTGTGAAAAAAACAAAGGGTTTTGCTTTCAAGAACCGCTCAACCACAAGCCACAAGAATCACCACACTTTACCCCCCCCCCCACCACCGGAGGCCTGTTGTGTATCGGTGGCGCAGATGAGAAAAAATTTAGAAAAAAACAATTGAGTTTGAACTGCAGTTTTGGTGTGTGGAAAGCAAGGTCATCCATAGTGAATAAAATACATTGTAGCACTCACTTCTAAGATGGACTGCATTTCAGATTCGTCTATCCTGCCGTCTCCGTCAATGTCATACATCCGGAATGCCCATTCAAACTTTTGCTCTGGCGTCCCATTGCTAGTCACGTTGACGGCAAGCAAAAATTCCTGTGCAAGAAAAAATGGTTGAAGCAGGGCACAAATGCTAACAAATAATACGTGTGTAGGCTGCGTTAGCATCTGGTGTACAGTGCAGTGTATCTCATGCCGTGTGTGACGACATGTGCAACTAAACCGAATACAAAATACTAAATATGGAGACCACACTGAATATGCTGGAACGCCAAATGAAAAAAGAACAAATAGTCTCGAGTTTACACAAAACAGCAGCTGCACAAACAATAATTTTGCTCATGTCGCTAACAGTTGATACCTTGAACTCAATCGAGCCACTGTTGTCCGTATCGAATGTTCGGAACGCGTGCTCGCAGAATTCAACTGCATCGCCCGATGGGAAGAAATGTTTGTAGATGCTGATGAACTTCGCTTTGTCCAGTCCTCCGTGTGGACAATCTTGCTAAATTTTTAAAAAGTTTTTCGAACGCAAGTACAAATGTATGCGTGGCGCGTGCTTCCAGTTTAACAAGCCACAAAAAAATGGTTAATTAAGCGATTGCATCTGCGTGTCGCCATCAACTATCCATGTGCGTCGATATTTTTAGACAATTTTAACAGCTGTGGTATATTTCGTAATATACCGTAAAGTCTTGCATATAAGGTCTCCTTATATAAATTTGAAAATCAAAAATTTCTAAAAAAAGTGGCATTTCGTGTGACAACCTTATAAGTGGGAGGAGGTCTTATAAACCGAACATTAGAAATTCCGGGCCTTATAAACGAGGTAGGATTTTGACCAAGTCAAAATTTTGAATTTTTTGGTTTCCCGCCGTGTGACACTCCGCCCACTTTTGGGTGGGGGTCTTATAAGTGGGAGGAACCTTATATGCAAGACTTTACGGTATATCCCAATAAATCTGTTCCATAAACATACCCTGAAACCTTT
The DNA here is from genome assembly GCA_030248135.1 of Theristus sp. LFF4_11. Classification (NCBI taxonomy): domain Eukaryota; kingdom Metazoa; phylum Nematoda; class Chromadorea; order Monhysterida; family Xyalidae; genus Theristus; species Theristus sp. LFF4_11. Next base: position 77,244 of record JASANC010000936.1, on the reverse strand, counting down.
GTACCAGTCTCTAATTTGCTGATGTGTAAAATTGGTGTTCGCTGCTAGAAAGTCCAAATCGCGTTCGGTTAAGCGGGTCTTTTTCGACTGCTTTGCGCCCATAATGATTCGGGATGTGCAATGTTCGGATGTAGAATGTTGGCGAAATGCAAACGTAAAACTGACATTCAATGGCGTTGTACCGCAGTGGAGCAGCGTTGTTTTGGTTTTGCGGTTCAGCAGCTTTTTGAGGAAAGTGCTCACGGTTTTTTGGCTTCTGACAAATATTACCGTGTAACTGAATATTATGGTCGTCAGTATGACTGAAATTTTGTTTGTCCAGATCTTATGACAAAAACAAAACCAGCACTTTTAAAACGCACATACAAGAATTACATGAACATTAACGAACCGCATAAGTGCACAAATACAAATATGCGCATATGAAATTTCAAATGTGTTTTTAAAAACTTTACTAACACGCGGGGTTTATAGATACTTGCCGCTAAATTTGGTTTTTGTGGTGGCTGAAAAAACAGTCTGGTATGGATTGGATAAAGCTATAGATAACGATCGACAACGATTTTCGAATGGTCGAAACAGACGCTATAAAAGTTGGTTTAAATTTGGTTCAGTGCTTTTTCAAATACAAAAGCAAACAGTAAAGTTCTTTTTACATCTGTATACTCTCGGTCATGCTGTAGGTCGTGTGGACAAAAATCTGCTTATTCAAAACTATCAAAGTCAGAACAGCAGCAGCAAAAACAATCGCGGCCAAGCGTAATCTACGGTCTGTGTCTGTGCGCGCGCGTCTCGCAACGGCTGTCTCGCATACCGTGCGATTATCTTGGCCGCTTATTCCAAAGCGTCCGTATCAACTTTTTTCTTGCGTGCGCGCACCGGCTGCCAATAAATTGGCCAAAGCTGCGGAAAAGACGCAAACACTTGAGCCAGCACGTACAAACACACAAACACACAAACACACAAACACACAAACACACAAACACACAAACACACAAACACACAAACACACAAACACACAAACACACAAACACACACGCACACTGGCAGACACGTGTCTTGGGGATATTTATTTATTATGCCTTTGCGGCCGGTGCGCTGGGCACCGTATGTGCGTTTTGACGTTTAGGCTTGCTCTCCGAGCTTTTGCTGATGGTCTTCTTACGCAACAGCAGCGAAAAAATAAAATGGATAAAAAAACCAGAGTGCATCTTGCAGCGAGAGATGCGTGTGCCAAGAAAAGCTTTTTGCGTGATCTTTATCGTAGCGAGTGCACACAAACCAACGGACATGGTTTGCGTGTTACGAGCAAAATCGAGGCCAGTAGTTTATCGATTGTCGTCAAAGCAGGTGCGGCAAGCAGCGATTGATTGCTCAGTAGTGCGCAGCGTGGAAGCGCTCAAAGAGGCACTGAGAATTATTGTATAACAAGACAACACGAGCGTCCATTGTGATTTTGAGACAGCGAGCAGCTTCGATGCTCCTCCCCAGCGTGTCATTTCAATTGCGCCCAGCCGGACCGCCAGCGCCACTGGCAAAATGGCCGTTTCATTTTCAATTATGCGTTCCGGCGGGTGCGCGCGCCACAATTTCAGGTTCTCAATTTCAGAGAAACACATAAAACGCAGACAGAGCTGACAGGCCGTTAAACAAGCCGCTCCATCCAGCAAGCTTTTTTCCTGAAGAAATTGTGTTTTCAAATGTAATGCGCGCTGCGCGACAGTTGGGGTTGGGTCTGGGTGTGTGAGTTTTGGAAAAGTTGCCGACGTGACTTACATATAGCGAAATGATGCTATACCTGTAATCGCATTTTAGGTCGTCTTAATTCAGGGAGTTTTACATGATTCTCTGTTATGACAACTGTGAGAAATGTTCATTGCAAGTTGAAAATAATAACGTATTGACATAGCTATGAAGTGGCGAAAAAGAAAAAGAAACCAATATTTCAGGACTTTAAAAACCTCCAGTGCACAGATAATATCGATATTTTATCGCTGAAATCTTGTCATACCGCTCGGTGCACAAACGCAAATTAGTAAAACAAACAAATTGCCCTTAAATTTTTGTTTGGTATGCGCTTGACCACGTCAAAAACTCTGCAGTAATCTCCCCATATGCTAGAATAAAAACAAACGCAAAAAGTTGTTTTCAAGGCAAGAAAGGGCAGACTCGGTTTTATATGATCAGCGCAAAGTTCATTCAGCTAAAAACAACTTTTTGCCATTACGACCATATACGGTAAGCCTGAAAATAGTACATGTACATATGAATGTGTGACATACAATGTAACTCTACAGCGTGAGTGCAGATTCATATTTCGCGGTTCATATTCAATTCATTTTTCGCGGTTCATATTCAATTCATTTTTCACACGGAATGACCGATGAGCTTGTATTGGTCAATTAGGTCGGTTGATTGGTGAGCAGTCGATAGAGGTCCCTGTCCTTGAGGCAGCCATCAATGAACTCCTTGAGTGTGATTTCGCCATCATCGTCCTGGTCAATCTGCCGCAGTATTCGTTCGCCTTGTGCGCTTGCCTTGGCCGCCGCCTTGTCAGCTTCTTCACCGCCCAACATCATGTGGATTGACTAGAATAAAAACACATTTATGTACATTTACGCTCACACACACACTCACATTTACATTTATATTTTTTTGTGTTTACGTTTGCGTTTTCGTCCATATTTACATTTACATTTAGACTGCTTCAGACTAAACAGCAGACCAGAATCACGCCATTAGGAAGAAGGGTAAACCAGCAGCGAGACGGAATCAAGAGTTTGTTGAAAAAGCTCTTTCTGTATTTCTAACATAATCCGATGAATTGGCCTTTTGCATGAGTAGCACCCGGAATGGATTTCATTTCACGTCAGTTGGCACGCTCTAACATGATTATCTTACGTTTCAAAAAATTTCCTTTTCTAATCCATTTCAGAGAGTTCTGCGTCGCTCTCGCCAGACAATTTTTTCAAAACATATATCAAAGTGAGTTTTCCACATAAATGTATGTGTGTACATTGTCATGCATCTTTAATTCCATTTTCTTTTTCAGCCCGAAAGTACTTTGCGCTATCTATTCGAGTTTTTAAAGCCGACGGATCATGGCACTGCGAAAAACTAGAACTACGACCACTCAACATCAGTGTACCATATGCACGAAAAACTAAAATAAACGGAAAATTTGCTTGCCTCAAGAATGTGGACCATCTCTTCGTTACCAATTTTTCCATCACCATTCACGTCGTACATTCGAAAGGCCCACTCAAACTTCTCCTCCGGCGTTCCACCACTTGTGACATTGACTGCGATCAGAAACTCCTGAATGACAGAAAAAAAAACCTATAAAAGTAAACGCCTTCAAAAAAGTGAAATGCGTCACGTTAGAAAATTAAAAAATGCCTGCGTAGGGGTTTCCACACTCTATGCAAGCAAACACTGTTCCACGACCACTGCTAGTTAAAAAATGTGTTCCAACATTCGTTCCAAAACTCAATCCATCCAAACATTTACGGTATTTCAAAATCCATGGATTTTTAAAATTCAGTTTAAAATTTTAAAAGCTGCCGAAAATTTATTTATTTTTTCTGCAGTTTTTGAAATTTGGCATGCAATTTTGGCATGGAAAAAAGTTGCAATGGAAATTGGTATTTTTAGAGTGGCCAAAACTATTCTAACAAAGTTATTAAAATTTGATTTTTTATGTTTTAAACACGAAAAAAGAATGTTTGTGGTCGTTTGGTTTTTTAATAGTGGAGTCAGGACGTTTTACTAGTGATCACATTTTTTGGACTACAAAGTGTGATGGCCTCACTTTGAAGTCAATCAGTCCATTGCCATCAGTGTCAAATGTTCGGAATGCGTGTTCACAGAAGCGTTCAGCGTTGCCTTTTGGAAAGAACTGAGAGTAAATTTTCACAAACTTTTTTTTGCTCAGCGAACCATTCGGACATTCAACCTGGAACAAGAAACAAGGATACAAAAATGAAATGAAATGAGATTGTAAAGTTGTAAGATGAAATGTAGTGTGTCGATTTGAACGTCTTTGACAGGAATGACGTCATTTGCTTTCAGAACATCCGCTGGTCACGCACCACGCAGATTTTTTTGCATTCTACTGCACTGCATCGTAAAAAATCTGAAAATGACTGTACGGAACGGGCACTCCCATGCAGTCACTTTCAGAACAATTTTTAATGCCGCAGTTGCAATTTTCGCAGGACAGTGGTTTTTTGCATTGCAAATTTTTCTGCGTGACACCCTAATGCGCATGAATGAAACACACCGGCGCGACACGTTCGAACAAACAGGGTATACTCAAAATGAACAAAGCCGACCAACTTTGAAGCCTTTGTACCAGTCTCTGATCTGCTGCTCCGTGAACGCTGTGTGATCGGCCAAAAACTTTATGTCCGATTCAGTGATGCCTCGCTTTGCTTTCATTTGCTTCGCTCCCATTTTTGAAATTCAAATGAAACGTAAATATTCCTGTTCAGTTCTAATGTATTATAGTTCTAAATATTTCATCGGGTGCACGTCTGATAAAAAAGGCAAACTCTAAACCTGAAAAAATTCTTTCAAACATGAATAAAGAACTGTGAGCAATGGAAAAAAAATCCCAAACAACAACTCACTTTACGGTAGAAACCGTGACCCGAGCAAAAATTCTCCTGGCATGGCGTGCACCATAAAAAATGTGAAATAATGTGATGCAAATTCAATGTGCTCACACGAAAAGTCACGAAAATGTGTGGTGTAGGTATGTGTGTGTGTAAAACCCGAACATTGCACATACAAGTTGAGGGCACGTGCAACAATGTGCAAACAACGCTGTTTTGCGTGCACTTTTCCCGATCTTCTGTACAACACGTAACAACCTCTGCAGCTGGAAATTGTAATCTGTTTCTGGTTTGGACGTGTCTTACGCAGCAAAACGGTTGGTTGCAAAACAAGAATTGTGGTTATTTTGTTCATTCAAGTTGATGAGTCGTCCTTTTGGTGTTTTCTTCGTAAGGTACAGTTCAAAAAAATATGCACACTTTCTAAAAAAAAGTAAAAAAAGAGGAAATAACGAATAATCACAACGAAAGCTACACACCATAAAAATGTTTTTATCGAAGGTTACATGAATTCTATTTCTAACAATGAAATCTGTGGGTGCTGCATGGTTGCTACTACTGCCTTGTAACATACTGCGAATTGCAGCAAAACGCTTACGCATCTGATGTCATTTTTTAAATTGGTGGATTTACAGAAGGTCGATGAAAGCGCTTGAGTTTTTTTATCATACAAAGTATAGTGGAACTTGAGATTTGTTCTGTGGTGAACATGATTTTTTAATTCAAGTAGCGCTGAGGGTGAGCATGAGCAGAGCAGTTGCTGCTATCGTGCTTGTTTGTTCTCATCAGCAAGATCTTCGCCTCGCTCATATTCATTTGTTTCCGTTGTTGCAATTCAAAAAAAAACGTTATTCGTTTGTGATTGTGTGCTGACTGTGACGGGATTAAAAATACATATGGGTACAAAGGTGCATTTCTACCATGTGTAAGTATCTGGGGTTGTGTTTGTAAACAAAGTAAAGGGATCTTTTGGACACTTTCGTATCAGTAACAGCGGTGATGTTGGTTACAATGATCATAGGGCGCGGATGGTTTGCTCTTGAAATTGAAAACCAGCGAAGCATTGAGAACGCCAACCGCATCCGGGGTGGCCGTCGAATCGCGTGTGTGTGTCGAAATGAGAGGTGCGCACGAGCGAATGCGAAATCATCACCGCATGCGCGCTGCCCAATGGGGAATTAACTTATTATACATGTACGTGCATGTCGAGCACGACGGTGCCTGCATGTGTGTGCCGGGTCAGACGAGGCTGCACTGTGTGCGCCCAGTGAAACAGCAAAACGTTGATGAGAAAGACAACCACCGAATGAGTGCCTGTGTCTGTGCATGTAGATTTTGCAAACTACACCACTGCAGCCGGGGTACATGACGAACAAAGTCTCAAAGGCATCAGTGCGCAAAATATAGGCGCAATGAGATGAGAAGCAGAAAACGGCGAAACCGAGTAAGCCGCAGTTAATGTCAGCATCGTTGCTGTGGCTCACTGGAGTCGCTCGGTTTTGTCGCCGGCGGCCTATTTGTTTTGCCCGTGCACTCCGCACGTGTCTGCTGACCATGCACATGCTTGCGTACATGCATTGGCGACCCGTTCATTTGCGTCCCACTTATTTGCGGCCCAGCAATTCGTTTCCAAGGACTGCAACCGCCGTCCACCCACTGCCATGTATTTGAATAAAAAAACTCACCCATTTAACTGCAGTTTAGGCTTTAGGACACAATCTGATGCTGGAAATATGTTTTCGTAAAAGTTTTCACCTTACCAGCTCCGGAATTTAACCAGTTGGGCTGAAAAGTTAGACAGCGTACCAGTTCCAGAGTTTAAACTGTTAAGCTGCACGTTACACATTTTATCATTATCTAAAAATGCGGGAGACGCATATAAAAGGAGGAATATGGCCTTGTGTAAGCAGTGAAAGACTTGGCTCGACAACGCTTTTCAAGTCTCTGATGTGGTACACACGGATACAAGTACATAAGAGTCATATTTTTGCGCCGTTTTTTTTATGATTTCGGTTGCACATGGCAACCCTCGTGCTTTGTATTATTGTAGACAAATGACCTTTCACATTTGCGGATTTCGGGCATTTAGCGACCACTAAAACTACTAAAATAACAATCAGACTTTAGCTCGCTGACACTGGTTTGTCCAGGACAAATTGTATCGCAGAAGCATTGCGGAACGCAAGGTCTCCTGTGGCAAACGCAATGACTCACGGGACAGACGGTTTATCCTGCCACACTAGTTGAAGGTGACACCGGTAAAAAAGGTGAAAATCAACGGAAGACAACTCCTTTTTGTCACTGGTGCTGGTGTGTACACAGCGGTGCGTACGTTAACAACAACGAAAAAGCTACATGCAACAATGTTTTGCAATCTCTGATTGTTCTGTTTTTGCACAGAATTTACAGAATTTCGCACATGGCGTGATTTTAGATTAAATCGAAGCGGACAATTAAAAAATAACTTCAAAGTTTTACGCTTTTCAGCAAAACGAAAACGAAAACGAAAACTTTCGGATTCGCTGCCCTCCGGGGATATAGCGACCGCAGGCCACCGAAACCGAAATCGGGCTAAGATCAATGGTGCCCCCAGGACAGAGCGGGGCTTATAGGCTGTCCCCCTCACGTGCCGAGGGTATTGGTTCCACGGGATGGTAAGCCGTCCATTCCCCAATCCCACCGGAGTTTGGTACCTTCGGGTTTCCGGAATCGGTGGGGGGGGGGGGGGGCGTGCTTAAAAAAAACAAACAAACGCGGCGCAAAAATATGACCCTTATGTACTTGTATCCGTGTGTACCACATCAGAGACTTGAAAAGCGTTGTCGAGCCAAGTCTTTCACTGCTTACACAAGGCCATATTCCTCCTTTTATATGCGTCTCCCGCATATTCAGATAATATTCTGACTTTTACATAAGCCCCGAAGGTCGGACCAAAATCACAATTCGTTGGTCACACATTCTTCTAAACCCCGGACAACTCAGGTTTTTCATTTTTCGTTTTTTAGGCCGATTCCCCAAAATCGTCACGATTCAGTACCTAGAATCGCTCACAAAAGAAAAACTGACCCAAAAGCCGTGATCGGCGTAATGAATTACCATGGAAAACACAGTTTTCTTGTTTTTCATTTCTGGACCGGTTTCGCTAAATTCCACGGCCGATTCGCCATAAATCGTCACGATTCAGTATCTAGAGTTGCCCATACAAGAAAACTAACCCAAAATCCGTGATCAGCACATTGAATTACCCTGGAAAAACCGTTTTCTCGTTTTTCATTTCTGGACCGATTTCGCCAATTTCCACGGCCGATTCGCCCGAAATCGTCACGATTCAGTATCTAGAGCTGCTCACGTAAGAAAACTAACTCAAAATTCGTGATCAGCGGATTGAATTACCCTGGAAAACACCCTTTTCTTGTTTTTCGTTCCTGGACCAATTTCGCCCACTTCCACGGCCGATTCGCCCGAAATCGTCACGATTCAGGTTCTAAAGTTGCTCACATAAAAAAACTAACCCAAAATCCGTGATCAGTGCATTGAATTACCCTGGAAAACAGCCTTTTCTTGTTTTTCGTTTCTGGACCGATTTCGCCAAATTTCACGGCCGTTTCGCCCGAAATCGTCACGATTCAGCGTCTAGAGTTGCTCACGTAAGAAAACTAACCCAAAATTCGTGATCAGCGCATTGAATTACCCTGGAAAACACCCTTTTCTTGTTTTTGGTTCCTGGACCTATTTCGCCAATTTCCACGGCCGATTCGCCCGAAATCGTCACGATTCAACGTCTAGAATTGCTCACGTAAGAAAACTAACCCAAAATTCGTGATCAGCGTATTGAATTACCCTGGAAAACAGCCTTTTCTTGTTTTTTGTTTCTGGACCGATTTCGCCAACTTCCACGGCCGATTCGCCCGAAATCGTCACGATTCAGCATCTAGAGTTGCTCACGTAAGAAAACTAATCTAAAATTCGTGATCAGCGCATTGAATTGCCCTGGAAAACACCCTTTTCTTGTTTTTCGTTCCTAAACCGATTTCGCCAATTTCCACGGCCGATTCGCCCGAAATCGTCACGATTCAACATCTAGAGTTGCTCACGTAAGAAAACTAACCCAAAATCCGTGATCAGCGCATTGAATTACCCTGGAAAACACCTTTTTCTTGTTTTTCGTTTCTGGACCGATTTCGCCAATTTCCACGGCCGATTCGCCCGAAATCGTCACGATTCAGCATCTAAAGTTGCTCATGTAAGAAAACTAACCCAAAATCCGTGATCAGCGCATTGAATTACCCTGGAAAACACCCTTTTCTTGTTTTTCGTTTCTAGACCGATTTCGCCAATTTCCACGGCCGATTCGCCCGAAATCGTCACGATTCAGCATCTAAAGTTGCTCATGTAAGAAAACTAACCCAAAATCCGTGATCAGCGCATTGAATTACCCTGGAAAACACCATTTTCTTGTTTTTCGTTTCTAGACCGATTTCGCCAATTTCCACGGCCGATTCGCCCGAAATCGTCACGATTCAGCATCTAAAGTTGCTCACGTAAGAAAACTAACCCAAAATCCGTGATCAGCGCATTGAATTACCCTGGAAAACACCCTTTTCTTGTTTTTCGTTTCTAGACCGATTTCGCCAATTTCCACGGCCGATTCGCCCGAAATCGTCACGATTCAGCTTCTAAAGTTGCTCACGTAAGAAAACTAACCCAAAATTCGTGATCAGCGCATTGAATTACCCTGGAAAACACCATTTTCTTGTTTTTCGTTTCTAGACCGATTTCGCCAATTTCCACGGCCGATTCGCCCGAAATCGTCACGATTCAGCATCTAAAGTTGCTCATGTAAGAAAACTAACCCAAAATCCGTGATCAGCGCATTGAATTACCCTGGAAAACACCCTTTTCTTGTTTTTCGTTTCTAGACCGATTTCGCCAATTTCCACGGCCGATTCGCTCGAAATCGTCACGATTCAGCTTCTAAAGTTGCTCACGTAAGAAAACTAACCCAAAATCCGTGATCAGCGCATTGAATTCCTACGGACTAGACCTTTTTCCTATTATTTTTCGCAGCTCAGACAAAATTTGTAAGAGTGAAAAGCTGATACCCAGTCGAAATGCTACGAACTGTAAAAAATGCACAATTTTGACGAAAAAAATGCCCTGGCAAAAATTTTTTTCACAATCTACGGATGAAATTACCCCAGGAAACATTTTTGTTCGACTGTGAAAGTGTCGCATGTAAAAATTGAAAGGGCGCACACTTAAAACCAGGTGAAAACCCTGCGAACTTTTAAAAATGCCCAATTTTTTACCCAAAACAAGGTCTGGGTAAAAAATTAATCTAATTTTCAAAATCTCCGGATGGACTTACCCCAGGAAACATTTTTGTTCGACTGTGAAAGTGTCGCAGGTAAAAATTGAAAGGGCGCACACTTAAAACCAGGTGAAAACCCTGCGAACATTTAAAAATGCCCAATTTTTACCCAAAAACAGGGTCTGGGTAAAAAATTAACTCAATTTTCAAAATCTCCGTATGGAATTACCCCAGGAAACATTTTTGTTCGACTGTGAAAGTGTCGCAGGTAAAAACTGAAAGGGCGCACACATGTTGATTACATACCAGAAAAAAAAATAGAAAGAGAAAGAAGTAACACGATTTTCAGAATAGGTTTTTCGTGTCCAGAGCGTATGAAAAATCGCCCGATGAAAATTTTTTCGCGGCTCCAAGCACAACTTTGTGTGTTCGTTTCGTGTGCACAGAACCAAGTTTGTGGCTTATACTATGCTCGCTGCAGGGCAGCGAGAAAGTTTGAAAAACGCGCGCGAGGGGAAAACGGCTCATATAATGCGTGATGCGCTGTCCGCTCGCTGACGCTCGCTCGCGCATCCGCATGATCTTCGAAATTTAACCCGCTGAGCTGAGCTCCGGAACTGAAATCGTTCAGCTTGCTGTGTTTAGTGTAACCCGTTGGACAGCATTCACCGACTGCTGTTACTGACGCAGTGCTGCTCTGTTTGCCGCTCACGGACGCGTATTGTTTCGTGGACGTCAACTTGAGCATGTGCGCCATTTGAACCTGCAGATCGTCCAAGCGTGCGTGCAACTCGTTGTTTTCTTCCTGCGCTTGATTTTCAACGCGGAAGATTCAGCAGTAAGCAGTTTCAAGATTGCGAACTGAAACTGTGTGACAGAGAGTTCAGTTAATCGGAATTGCTATCACTGACTGGTCCTCATTCGTCATCAAACGTGGACTCGTGTCTGTCACAGAAATATTGACGGGCTGTTGATTGCTTGGCCTAATTTTGGCTTGGAGATGCTTCCGGGATCCGGTTTTCCAGCTAGCTCTGTGAGAAACGGACACAAATCAATCGGACTGACACGATCACATTTCATCAAAAAGTGAGTGATGAGTGATGTGCTTCCGTGCGGCACCGCAAAACCATACATGCATTTGCTATTGCAAATGTTGTTTCGAACGTAGATCTATGCTACGAACGTAGATTGCCATGAAGATTGTGCCATTGGTTCCAGTTGCTGTTCGTCCTGCTTGGTACCGCAGCAAACTAGAGTGTTGATGACTGATTTGTCAGAAAGTGCTGATGCTTGTTAAGGCTCACCAGAAAATAGCTTTGGACTGATCTCAATACTGAAATAGTGAACATACAGTACTTTCAAAGCGCCCTTTTTTCGCAGGGGATGTGTCGCAGCGGAGCGCATGCCTGAGCACCCAGTGCATATCATGTGACACTCATTGTGTCGTCGTGATGGCATGCACATCAATTGCAGCCGCTACTAGAAAAATATGTGGGAAAGCAGCACAACTTTCACTTGCAAGCACCATCATTTTTAGCGACTTTTGCGCTTCTCTCACACCATGAGTGTATTATGTCTTTTGCGCTCGAAGAATAGCGGCGCGCTGCGTTTTTTTCAACATGATGCCTAAAACCTACGCAAAAGGAGACACTTCGTGCTCGTTTTCAGAGAGAGAGAGAGAAAAGAGAGCGGTTCATTTGCTTGTGTTGCACCCATCGAAACAAAGTGTGTCGTTCTATGTGGCCCACAAGTCTTTCTTAGTCCTCCGGTATAAAAGTTCGACAGTGCGAGTGTGCGCCTGTAGCCCACCAAGCCTATAATATAAAAAATTAGATTCTTATGGCAGCGCAGTGTGCTCGTTCTAGCTGAAGACTGTACACGCACTTCCAGCTCAGCGAACGCAAATTTAGATTTCGGGGTGTTCCGGAAAAGTTTGAAAACATCAGTGCACGGCTGTGATATACATCGCTCCGTGCAGCAGTCGCCACTTTGGACTGCCATATTGGTTCTTGTTTTGAATGAAGCGCACTGGTGAAATGCGCTTTAAATGCAGTGATGGCATTTGTCATTATTGTTGTGGCGCTGTTCTACAGTACAAAAATTCTATAATTGTGCATGGAGTCCGCACCGTAAGCTGGCTCCTTTTTGAATAATTGATATGCAGCTTTTAAAGATGCATCTACGTATGTGTTGCGCTGTTCATATTTCTGCGTCTCTGTTTTTGCATTTTACGCAGGAAGGATGACTGACAGTGTCTGTGCACTTGAGTGATGATCATGATTCATGATGATAGCAGCCTGCAGGTTGCATGCATCCGTCTGTGTGGCCATTAAGCCGCGCGCATATTCAGTTTTTTTTGCATCCCAGTTTACCGCAAAAAAAACACAAGACGAATCTCACGTGGTGAAAGGCTGATGATTTCAAACATTTGTGCTTCTGTTGTCCCTGGCTGCAATTTTCGTGTTGTCTTCAGTCAAGCAGTGACTTACAGTATAACGACAACGCCTTTTGTCAGTGTAACGTGTCTGTCACGTGTGGCATCAAAAACTGCAAAACCATTATGGCGCATGGGCTCTCTTTCATTGATAAATGCTGCTCTCAGTTTTTCAATTATGCAACACACGCGGGCTGTCGCTTCTGCCAAATTGACACACACACACACATACCCAACTCTGTACATGCACATCCAATCCAAGCGTGCGCACTCAAGATGTGCCGCCGCCTGTCGAGTCGTGTCGTGTGCGTGCAGCCGGGTATTTTTTCAAACAAACCAAACTCAAACATGAGCGTCTCAGGAACACAGACTGAAAGACGTACACGCAAGCGAGTGCAAAGCAGCGACAACAACACAGACGCACACAACGCCACTTGCAAAAGTTCCGAACACGTACGTGTGGGGCGCACGCACGCTCGCACCTCGTTTGCATAAACGCGCCCGCAGTGCACTGGCCGCTCGTGTCCGCTGCTGTTTGACTATGTGCTTCCATCATGCGTGCTGTGCGCGGCACACTGGAACACCGTATCGCTGATCAGTCCGCTGTGCTACATGCTTGCTGCCGCAACAACATTTTTTCTTATGTTACTCTGCACGCTCATAGCCAACTGCTGGCTTTTTATTTTCTTTACTTTTTTTCTGCCGCTGTTGGTTATTTGTGTCCCCTTTCATGCACAGACGGAACCTGTTGTCCTTTTTGCTTTTGCCGGAGTATTTATTTTCATGATTCTTCCATTATGTTTCGCATATAAGGAAACTTCGACGTTTGCTCGCTTTGCGCAATGATACAGAACATGTGTCATAAAGCCTTTTTTCAGGTGGCACATAAATTTGCGCTACACACGACGGCTGTGTCTGTGCTCTCTGTGGTGTTAGTTATCATCATTCAAAAGTGTTCTCAACCCGTTTCTGTCTGTCCTCCCCAATTCCCAAAGATAATCGTGAAAACAGTACAAAAACGCTTGAAATAAATGTTGCATGCGTATGCTTTCCAAAACAATGCCATTTTCTTGTTGTCCATTGTTAATTTTGAGATAATTCTCTGAAACCAGTGTGAATGCGGGACAAAATGACACTATTTGAAGCCGTACATACTTGCACATGTTGACGCGCTTTTTTAAACAATCTATTCTTGTTTCCCTCGAATATGACCATTATTTGCGTCAGGTACCCCTTAAATTACATGGTGCAGTTTTGCATTACTGCTGAAAGGGTGTGCCGCCTATTAGGGTGTGCAACTTTACTTCGGGTTAGGTGCGGCCGGAAATAGCAGCATATACTTTGCTTTTTTCTTCACCAGTTCACCGCAGGTGCATTTTTATCGTTTACTCATTTCTCAGCAAAGTTAATAACTTTAGAATCGTTTAAAATATTCTTGTTGAGACTGCATAAATATTGCATTTGCCAAATAACGTGCCCCATGCGTTCAGAGCCATTCAATCAATCCGAAAGCTTGCTAGCAAAGGATTACATGCAGTAAACTGAACACTATGTCTTCGTTAAAACTGTTTTTGATCAAATGACACTTTCCAGAGTTTTTTTTATTTCAGAAACTGTTTCAAATGTTTTTTTTTTCAAGTTTGATTTCTTCTATTTTCAAACTTTTTAAAGCATAGGCCGCCACACAAGAATCCTGCATGGTTCACACGTTTGTTTGCTCACAGAAGTATGGGCATACAATTTCAACACACATGTTTTTAAACTTACACATGTTGCCACAGTTTACCATTGACACAGTGTATATATAGCAATATATATCAATTTCGGTTCTTTTGGTTGCCCGTACTCACACGGTGGATGTGGCAATTATAATAATGCCAAAGCACTAAAAACGCGGGATGTGCGCGTTCAAATGCTAGAACATGCATTATACGAGCAGAGACAGCCACACAAATAGTCAGACCACCAAAAATATAAAAATCAATATGCCGTTGGGGTGGACAACGAAAATATAAGCAGGCTGCACAGAGAAGGCACAGGGCAGCATCGGCAGCGCCCTGCACACACACACACCGATGTAACAACGTGCATCGGTGATGAGTGGCCGCAGCACTGGAAGAGTCCACGGCAGTCGATGGCATGCCGCATGTAAAAGCCAATAGTTTGGCTGCTGTAGGCAGCCGCATACACACACATGCACACCGGCCTGCTCAGTTAGCACGCTACGCATGCACTGAACCATGTGTGTGCGGCGTCTAAAACATTATACGTTCACCGTGGCTGGCTAATACAAAATGCTGCTGTGTCTGTGCGTTAGTGCACGCGTGTGTGCTGCTGTATTGATCGGCTGTTTTTACAGTGTGTGCATGGCCGCTGATGCAACGGCTGTCAGTGTGCACATCTGTGTGTGCGTGTGTTTGGTGTCATTTCTGTGTATAATACAGATATGTGCCCTGTGCGTTTGCATGTGCTTGTGTGACTTGCGCACGGACATGTTTATATCTGCGTCCACAGTGCACCCACCGAAACTGCAGTGCCCCGCCGTGTTATTATGTCCCCCATCTGCCTGTGTGTGCCGCCTGCACGGCTTGCATGCGATTTTCTCGCTGCGCGCACAGAAGACGTGGCCAAGGAAGCTTGCCGCTGCGGCAGTGTTGTTTTCTGTGTGCGCATTATTACGTGCCGAGCGTCTATATGCGACCAGATGTGCAGCAATATGTGCGCTGGTACACACAGCCTCGTGTGTCCATGCACATTCGCAACGCGCCACGTCGGCTAAGGTGTGCTGGCTGCTGATGGAGCCTCCAAAATGTTCAAAGTTGTGCTGGCTGCGCCCGGCTCTACCAGCAGCATTTCTGCGTCCGTGTGTGTCACATGCATTTTCATGCCGCACACATGAAGTGTATCCAGTTGTGTGTGTGTTACTGTTTCATTACGATTGATAGCTGACGGCATATCATGCGTTGGGCGAGCTGCCGTCTGTTCATTATCATTGGCAGCCTTTATCGTGCATTTTTAGAGGTATAACATTGTGGTGTTTGACTTCTGTGCGGTTCACGGACAGCAAGTCTTGATCGCCCATACTTTATGATGTCACCTTGATTACCTTTACTTGTTCGCAGAACGCATACTCTCGTCTTGTCGCTCATGTGTATTAGAATGGCGGCTAATTCTTGAAAGTTTTATCCTCATCTTTTCTTTACCATAAAAGTGCAAAGTAATTTTTAAAACTGTCAGTTTAAATACATTTTAATTGCACTGTACATTGAATTCAAGTTGACTTTATTCTTTCAGTTTGCATGCTTGCTTTTAATAATCAGCAAACTGAAAATTTTGAAACATATCTGAACTTTTCTGTACTGTTCAAATCATTGCTTTTGGTTCTGCCACTCAATGCGCACATAGAGAGGTGAGCAGCATGCTGCCTGACGCGGCAATTCAAAATTGATCATCTGAAGCGGAACAGATTATCTTTCGACGTCTGCGAACGCATTGAGTCACAGAACTAAAAGAAAGACATAGCCTGACGTCCAGTCGGAAACAATGTTTTTGATTGCACAACCAAGAACCATCAACAAATTGCAATTGATTCCACATAAAATCAGGCTCTATAAAGTCCAACAATGCAGCTATTTTCTCCAGTGTAACTTTTGGATTCGCAAAACTTCAGCTTCCTTGATGTATGTTACCATGAAAATAGTCTGGTGGACAGAATGAAAGATTATGGACAAAATGGATGGGGTCGGGTCTGTAGTTTCAGTGTTCCGATGCAATTCTCTCCCTCGTGTCTTTTTGCAATGTTGGAATGAGTACTATGCGGAATCAATTTTACCGCATTCAAAGTCTCGCAGACAGGAAAAGCATTACATAAAGAAAATTAATGTTCAAAGAAATTTTATTGGCAGAACGTAAAAGTAAACTTTTGTTTGTATTAAAAATGTGTTGTTAGTTCAATGAATGGGACTTTTTAAAATCGGTACCTTTCTGTTTATTATGCACATGAACTGCAAATGTCCAGAAGCTCCATGCATTTTGAAACTCTAACCGTCAGTTTTATCGCTTATTTTTAATGTCTTTTTTTACATCGCGATGATTAGCACACCAATTACCAGCCAGTTTTATTTATTTAGTTTGACAGTTTTCGTCTGCATTTTATTGCCTAAAGGATATAAATGCTGTCTATAAAGATTTTTCAGCGTTCTTTGCGTATAACCTTTTTTTCGGATTTTTATAACTTTTTCTGTGCCTCTCTCCAACCACCTCGAGAATTGTTATTTCGCACACCCTATTGTTTGTCGCATCAGAAATAACATTTTCTGAAGACGTTCCACTTGTTGCAAACGTTCCATCATTGTTTAGCAGAAATCAGGAATGGGCACCCGAGCAGGAGAAAAATAGAGGAAACGACTAAAGTGGAATGAATTTCGGCATTTTTGAGAGTGAAAAACCCGCAGTAACGGGTTATCAATTTTTAGACGGCAGCCTTTTCTGTGGCAATGGGAACGTTTTTTCCTGAGTGCGGGTTCAGGTTCAAGTGTTTGCCTAACGACGGCGCCGTAAAATTAAAATAAAATTTTCAGCTTATATTTCGTTACTTTTTCAACTAAAAGTACGCCCAATTGGCTTTCATTGTACAGGGTGTCCCAAAAAAAACATAACAAAAGTAAATGGCTCGTGCGACCGACTGGTTGCACGTGAAGCCGTGAAATTTGAAACACTTTTAGAAAAAAGGAACACATTTTGTGTGTCCAGACTTTATCCCGAAATTCCACTTTTTCAATAACATTTCAGCAGAAATACGTAAAAGCTCAAAAATCACCTAAATTCAGTTTTTTGGCTCAAGATAAACATCATTGTCGTCATCGAGAATCTCATCTGGCAGTGGCACAAGCTCATCGTCAGCTTCAACTTTACTGATGTCATCATGTTCATGCTCACGGTCGTTCAGTGTCATGTTTCTCGGCTGCTCAATGTGTTTTCCATTGTTCTCAATGAACGACGACATTCGATGTTTGAAACTGATGATCACTTTCTGGTGCAGCGCCCGATCATCGATAATTTTTTCTCACACCGCTGCAGTGGTGGGCGCCGAAAATGTCCCGCATTATCCGTCAGATGCCCCCAAACGCAGAAGTCAAAGGCTTCATGTCCGGACTCCTCTCGGGCCATTCAATTCTGCCCATGCGGCCGATCCAGCGGTCACCGAACGACGCCGACAGCCACTCGCGCACTTGTTTCAATTTTCCTCTTGACTTATGGGTTTGGGGCACCTGAAGGAAATTGTGTACCGTTCGGCGCCCAACATTTTCGACAATTTGAAAACCAAAATTCGCAGTGGTGTGCAAAAAATCAACGATGATCGGGCGCTGCACCAGAATTGCTCATCAATTTCGAACATCGAATGTCGGCAATCATTGAGAACAATGAAAAAGACATTGGGCTGCTGAAAAAAGTGAAACTAAGGTCGAGAGGGAAAATCTGATGAGATAAGTGAAGACGAAGCTAAAGATGAACTTGCGCCACTGTCATATGTGAATCTCGATGACGACAACGATGATTATCCTGAGTCAAAATGCTGAAGTTAGGTGATTTTTGAGTTTTTACGCATTTCTGCTAAAATATTATTGAAAAAATGGAATTTCGGGATAAAATTTAGACACACAAAATGTGTTCCTTTTTTCTAAAAGTGTTCCAAATTTCACGGCTTCACGTGCAACCAGTCGGCCGCACGAGCCATTTACTTTTGTTATGTTTTTTTTGGGACACCCTGTACTTTAAAAACGACGAACTCCATCCGTGTCCGCAGCAAAAATAGATCAGAATAAAAAAGGTCTTAGTACGAACATGTAAACAAGTCAGATCTTATAAACGGTTTTTAGTTTTCAGATCTTATAAACTTATAAAGAGTTTTCACAAATTCAAAATTTTGATTTTTCGCTTCCCACTCTGTGATATTATGTTCTCTTTAAGGGGAAGGGAACTTGTAATCGGGGTAAGACTTTTAGGGCACTTAAAAACATAAAATTTAGCATTTCTTTGAGCGTGTGGTCACCAATACAGCAGTAGGCAGTCAACTGTTAAAACATAAATAAAAATAAAATATAAAAAACTTTAGCGACGCACCTTTTGCCCCATAACGTTTGTTTCATTTTTCTGTCGCCCACCCCATGCACTTTTCTGCCGCCAAACCTTTGCACTTTTTCTTGACTCAGGCGCCTATCCCTGCTGGCGACCGTCGTTCGTGTTCGTTTGGTTGACAACACAACACTGTGCAGTGTGTTTGCTACACACCCAGAGATTGTCTCCAGTGGCTGTACAGCTGCAACAACTTTATGCAACTTTTTATTTGTGCACATTTTTCTGCACATGTCCTGTTTCAACGCTTTACTGTCTTGTGCTGTTAGTTTTTTCAAAACTGGCGGCAGACAATTTCACTAAAAAACGCATGCATACTTTTTTGTAAAAATCATTTGGAATCAGTTTGGATTTTTGCAAACATTTACATGATACTTCCACGTTTTACATGAAGAGGGAGAACTTTTTTGGAGCTGCTACGTAAAGCTCATCTACAATATCATGCCCATTCGCGAGCGAAACGGACAGCGGATGCTGGAATAATATGGATCAATAGTCGTTCGCGCTAAAATTCCAAAATAACTTTGCCTCACTCTGTGAGTATAAATTCTACAGGGTGTTTCAGAAGTAGTGGGTAGGTGTTTGACGCGTTATTTCTCGAGTTGTGTTGAGCCATATTTAATGAAATTTTAGACAGTTCTTTAAGAAAGTTCAACTTAGATTTGTGCAAAATTTCAAAGAAATTCATTCGTCTGTACTCGAATGACAGAGCAAAACACACAAAAACATTGATTTCAGCACGCAACTGGGGGCTCTTGTTTGGCACCGGGTGAAACATTAGCTTGTATGCGGAATCGTTGCATGCATGAATACGAATTGTTTTTTATCCCATTTGCTTATTTTTGCTTTTTTACTTATTTACCGACTTCTGGAACGTGCTAAACCAGTGTACATGCGTGAGCGGCTTTGGCCCTGACGGTTAGGTGCAAGAGATGCATTGAGGCTCATGGTAAACACTTTGAGATACTTGATGGAGTTGACTGTTGTCGTTGTTGTTGATGTTTTGAATTTTATCGTTGTGTTTTATCGCCACACACATTTTGAAGTGTTTTTTTTTGAATCTTTGCATTGAGTGTTGTGCTTTGTTGTCCGCTAGTATCGTGTGATCTGGTATTTTCTGGTCCATTTTTGAATTTTTGGTGTTTTGCTCTGTCATTCGTGTGCAGGTTAATGAATTTCTCTGAAATTTTGCACAAATCTAAGTTGAACTTTTCTGAACAACTGTCTAAAATTTCATCGAATATGGTTCATCACAACTCGAGAAATAACGCGTCAAACACCTGCCCACTACTTCTGAAACACCCTGTATAAGTAAGTATAAGTATATAAATTTCAAAAAGGCCGCGTGATTTCATTCATGATGATACTCATGAGCTTGAACAGTCGTCCAGTGCACCATTGCCCTCGCCACAAGAAGAGGTCATCGCCAATACCTCAATGCTGCTACGCCTTGTCCTGGGCGAATCAGTGTCAGTGATCTAAAGCCTAATTTTATCTCTATTTTGGTGGTTCTAAATCAGCATATATGTTCGAGATGCAGCGAATGTGAAATGTCGTTTGACAGTAAAATAAAAGTAGTCCGCTGGCAAAAATGTGTCATCTTCCGTGTGGGATCAAACCCGATACTTTTTGGTGTAAAGGCCCAACCTTTTTAATTTTTTTAATCAGAGGGTGAAAATCAGCATTTTTTGTCACTGGTGGTACGTTAGCTGTCACATAGCGGTGGTGGTGATCACATAGCTGCGCGTACGTTAGCAACGATAAAGCTACATGCAGCACCGTTTTACACAGGCAGTCGGGATCAGTCGCAGACTAGCAGTTGTCTTTTTCAAAAATGCTAAAATAACTCCTAATCATGTGTTCAAGGGAGCAAGAATGAACAGAATAGCACGAAGAATCCATAAGTTTAAAAAACGCGTCAAATTTGGCATACAATTTGGTTTCTGAACGTCTTTTTTCTTTCATTCAAATTTCGCGCGCTCCTTGCACCCTGAAAAAAGCTGCCATGTTTACTCGGTCATTCTGTACCAAACTTTGTGTCGGGTTTGTGCTTTTAATTTATTTTCTAAACATTTCTAGCACATTTTGCAGTGCCCTACCGACATGCCCAGTTTTTCCAAACCGAATTTTTCAGTCTGCAAAAAATCTGAAAAACTATCTGGCTACGTTCTCACAGACACACTCACGGATTTGTTCACTTGTCGAGTGTAAATGGGATGGATCTACTTTAGATGGGCTAAGAAGCAATCGGTATTATTAAAAAAAATTCAAAAACGCTGCAGAGCATCGAATAATCCACCAGTTTGTTCACCGCATTTTATTCGTTGTCACACTGTGTGTGTTCAACCAAACGCCAACACAAACATAATCTTTCCCAAAGCAAAGCAACTTTTGAAGGGGATTCATGAAGCAGTATTTAGTGACAGCGTAGCTATGATTTGAAACAGCTACGCGTCATTAAATACTGCTTCATGAATGCCGCTTTAGACGAAAAGATTTTTTATGCTGCTGAAAAATTTTAAATCATGAACTTATTAGATTTCTCATATGCTGCTTTAAACGGTGATACAGCAGATATGAAGTGGGAGACCGCTACAGTGGAGTGATTTAGAAACTGCTAGTTCTGCGTTTCCATACCGCAAAGTTGCAGCAGTCTGGTAAATGCAAAGCGCGCATAACGCGCACATATTGAGTTGCTTGTTTACTTTGTGCTGCAGCTGTTGGTTGCACTGTGGCAGTAGTCGCTTGATTGCTCATGAATGGCGTCTCTTTTATCATTCGGGCTCCGCCATATCTTTCTCTCCCTCTCTTTTGTCTGTGCGCACTGCAAAACGGCCGTGTTTTGACGAATAGTATTATTATGCTCGACAGAACGCTATTTTTTTATACTGAGCGTTTTTCGAACATTGAACAAAGTAGCACTATAGTACCAGTGCAGCGGCACACAGTTTTTATGCATTTATCAGGTTTTTGCATTCCCAAACAATTCTGGCGCAAAAATAACTGCCAGCTGGAGATTTTGTCGCCCAAGTGTTGAACAACGGGCATTTGAATTAGAGTTCATAGATGATGGATGTAATGATGGACATTTTTTATGACCTACAACAAAATTATTCAATAATACTCCGATTTCATTGGAACATTTCCAGTTATAATCAGAAAATCGGCATTGCTGTCGACAAGCAAGAGTTCGTTGGCGTCTTTTCGCGCGGTGAAACAGCAGCACACTTTTGCGAATATTTCCATCAATCGATACAAGCGTACACGCACACCACGCGCTGTTCCGTGTGTATGCATTGTTATCACATTCACATTCAAAGTAGACACACACAGGTGAAATAGCAGAGCATATCAGAGAGATGAAGGCTGGACATAAACCGTAGAGCACACCTTGCTGCGCAATGCAATGCCGATGCGATATCAGTCTGCTATAGAGCGTGCCGTGAACAACGTTTGTACTGGACAGACACGCAGTTTACGTGAGCAAATAAATACAAGTGCACTGCGTTGTTGTTGTGCTTGCGTGATTGTGTGGCAGTACATGTACATACATGTGTTTATGTGAAGCACATTTATGTAAGACACACACAGTGCGTTTGCGTTGGCGCTTTGCTCGTGTCCCGCGAATGCATCGGACGCACGACAACGCAAATAGAAGAAAATGTGGTTGAAAACTATCGCGCACATGGGACGAAAATGTGTGCGCTTGCTTTATGAATTGCGCTGACATTGTCACTTCAATCTCCTACTGACTTACAAGTCTTGTGGCGTTTTTAGAGAAGTGCAAGATTGTGAAAATCAGTGGGGAATCATTTTTGGGTTTTCAGTAATTGTCCCCAAAACGTTTTTTCATATATGATCTTTTAATTTGTCCTCAAGACTCAATGCGCTCAGAGATTGTCTCATACCTGACGCGGAAATTCAAAATTGGCAAAGTGATCCGAGTACCTAGAGCCGAGGTACTTAGGCGAGTTTCAATTGCCACATAAAGATTGAAACTAGTTTCCTTTCTTCGTCTGCACACACATATTCGTCGCAGAACCGAAAAAAATATGCTGATAGGTATTTGATTTATTGGATTTAATTTTTTTTCTGTTGGGGTCGTGTCTTATTTCTCAGACATGCACATTGTATGTAGTCAGTGATTTTTCGTAAAGTTTGGCTAACATATGGTTTCGAGGTTTTCATTTGTTACGGCGTTTTCCCTTAGTTTTCAGTAGCTAAATTCAAATTGTCCATTCTCAAAGTTTTAAAACAGAGACACTTGGCTGAATCGGTTTGTATTTGTGACAAAATAAACAATTTTTCACAAGATTTGTTCATTTCAGGGTTCACTGATTCATTATTGAATTGGAGCCAATTATTATTGAATTGAGCTCACTTGCAACAGCAGGCTGCTTTGAGGAACTACAGCGCAAGCGCACGTTCACCCACAGTGCTGTTTTCTATCGTATCGATACAAAACAAACAAAGCAGGCACAAGAGTCGGTATACTTGGTGACACCACTGTATTTCCATCAGTGTCATCACGCATTGCAGTTCTGTGCGTCGAAAACTATTGCAACCACCATAAATCGCAGTCCAGATTGGTCAAACAGCTTCTTGGTTCGTTGTAATAAACGATTTCTGCCCGGGCTCCAACTGCACAACCTCAGTTTCGACGATTTGAAATAAAGTTGACATTGCACGACATTTATGTTGAAATAACTGTTTACCGATTCTTCATCAACTATATCGCCAAATTATATTCTACCGCAAAGTTACCGCCACAATAAACAATAAGCAACGTCGTATATTTACCGTGAGCATACCTGTAACTAACGATCATGGGCTTGAAAGGATCGAAACCGAAACTTTCAAAAGAGGACTTAGAATTCCTGAAGAAAAACACAAATTTCACCGAAGAACAGATAAAAGAATGGTATAAAGGATTCGTGGTGAGTTTCGTTACAACATTGTTTCATCTTATTGGAAACAAAAAAACATGATTTTTTAACGAAAAGTGTCTAAATGTGAATTGCCAATTGACATCGAAAACTAAGCCCTCAATTGCAGCAAGACTGTCCAAAAGGACACTTGACAAAGGATCAGTTCATCAAAGTCTATAAGGACTTCTTCCCGTCGGGCAGTGCCGAAGGATTCTGTGAACACGTGTTTCGAACGTTCGATACTGACAACAGTGGCTTCATTGACTTTAAGGTGAACATAGACAACTTCCGCTTCCGGTAACACAAAAAAAGCATAAATTTTCATGTTCGTCGGCTCACAAACAATCTCAAGAGTTGTTTTTACGCAATAATACAATACATTGCATCTGTCTCGAGTTCAAGTTTTACTTACTGGTAATCAGGCTTCGAAAAATGAAGATAGATGAAAATTTTTTGAATAAAGGGGCTCGCAAGTCACACGACTCATATCACTCATGTTTTTGTTGGTTTGTTTGTTGCGTCCTGAAAAAACGCTGTTTTTCTGTTATTTAGGAATTTTTGCTGGCAATTAATGTGACAAGCAGCGGCACTCCCGAGCAGAAGCTGGAATGGGCCTTCCGAATGTACGACATCGACGGCAATGGCACAATCGATGAGAAAGAAATGGTGAAAATCATTGAGGTCAGTCGAGGCAAGCCAGAATGTTTCCAGTGCACTACAGCTGTTTCAGTTTTTTTTTGTTTTTTTTTGCTTGAACGTGTTTTAGCCTGTTTCTTCGAACATGTACATGAAAGTGACGTCATTTGCTCTCATACATGGGCTTATCATGAACGTAAATCCGGATTTTTTGTTGGCTTATTCCTTGCTGATGAAACGCGCGATTGGGTGAACCAAACCGAAATTCTGGCGACAATGAAAGAAACAAATAGGCATATAAAGCGAATGACGTCATTCCGGTGGGACACGTTCGAATGAATCAACAATAGTTTGTGCAGGTGGTTGTGTGCTGTGCTGTGCGTGCGCTACTTGCATACGTACGATTCCAGACTAGAATTTCTAAGTGTGTGCTGTGCGCGCGATAAAGCAACACAAAACAGCTAAAGATTTTTTTAAATCAGTTTGTGTTTCATTTTTTGCGGTGTCTGTCGCCCTTCTGCAACAAACGTGTACTTTTGTACATGTTATAGCATAAAACACACAGTGAATGTCGCCACAAGCAGTATACCATTTATGCTTCTGTTCCAGTGCTTTTGTGGCACCAAATTTGCTTGCAATTCACAAAAAACAAGAGTGACGGCATTATTATTTTTTTATTCAGTTCTAATTTTATGCGCTGAGTCAAGTGCATGCCGTGCTTTGTAAATGCGTGTCATTTTATTGCCTTTTTGTAGTTAAGAGCAGATACCTATGATTTGTCAGCGATGAATAAATCTGGTTTTGAATTCGAAGACGTTATTATTTGAGTTAGATAGCTTGTAAGGTGCCTGCATCCGAATGTTCACAAAAATATTGTTGAAGGTGATCCGACACTGAAAAAAACAACCGTCCAATGCGCGACGCTACCGTCTCAGCACCCATATGATTTTTACCCATTCTTTTGACATTTAACAATTGCTAAAAGAGCTTGTTTGGCTTTTTCTTCTTTTCTCGAGCTTTAGTTTGTTGGAATATGCTCTGTTGGATTCTGTGTTTCACTCTGTTCAACGATTTACTGCTGTTGCAATAAACGTGCCAGCACCATGGAAAGCTTACATGTATGTTAACTTATGTTGAATTACATTGACTGTTTCGTCAACTCATTGTCCATGTTTTTGATGCATGACAAAAACATATGTACACTCACACTGCAAAGTGATGGAACTTCGGCAGCAAAAGCAAACAGCTATTGGCATGAAATGCAGCCGCTGTGCTCGGCAGCGGTTCACGCAGTTGCACGGAGCTGCGTTGCTTTTAGCGACTGCTTTTTACGTTTTTGTGTTCAATTTGGCTTTTTTCTGTCACTAATACACACAATAGAAATTTATACTTGTACGACGCGCACGAATCCTTTTTTTAATTTTTGCCACGTTTCGGTTGTCCGTTGTTTTGTTGTGCTGTGTTTTTATTTCTTTGCACTCGCTGAGCCTGTTGTTCGGCTTGGTTATAATTTCAAGGTGTCTCTGTGTGAGTTTGCACCCTAAAGAAAGAATATGAATCCCAGAAAGGCTTTGCAGACGGCGTATGTCGCTGGCATTCCTTGGGGGTCATATTTTCTTGTTAGAATGTCTAATCTGTAGACAATAACACAGAACGACAAGGTGATCAAAAGTCAAAAAGTAAACGACTGGTATTCAACACTGAAACGCTGCTATGATTTCAGTTGAAACTTACAGCAATGGAGCAAAATCAGAGTATTCCATTTGTCTTTCTGTTATGATCCATCGAGTTGACGGTTTTTAGTGACGTTTTATCACAAAAATTGGGTCGCAAGTTGTTCCATTACTGTCAGCTTTAGCTGAAACCCTCAATTAATTTCTAAACTCTAAATTGTTTACTTTTTGTTTTTTTATCACCCTGTATCTATAATTACAACTGCTGTGAACACATTTGCTTTCCAACTGTTGTACAGCTCATCTGAATACACACGTTGTATGTAAAGCACATCTGTTCGTGCATTTATGCACATATTTGTTCGTGTATATTTGCACAGGTAAGTTCATGCACCTGTGTGCAGATATGTTCGTGTATGTCACATATGTTTGTGCATATATGTACACATATGTTTGTGCACGTACATATACGTTGCGCATATAAGTGCAAATTTGTTCTTGCATAAAAGTACAGATTTATGTTCTTGTATGTGCATACATGTTGTGCATATTACTAGCAGCTATGTGTTTGCATATAAATGTACAGATGTTCTGCATATGCATATATGTTTGTGCATATGTGTATATATACAATATATGTCCGTGTATTTGTACATCAACGTAAGTTCATGTTGTGACATTCAGGCAATCTACGAGATGCTCGGTCCGGAAGTGACCAAGTCGGCGCAGGACAGCCCCCGGAAGCGAGCGAAGGCAATCTTTGAGAAAATGGACGTCAACGGGGACAAAGAACTGACACTGTCTGAGTTTGTCGAAGGCTGCATGGCAGACAAGGAACTGTTCGCTATACTGACGAACGAGGCAAAATAATGCACAACAACACGGTGAAACGCAGTGCGTCCGGTGTCGGCGATATGTAACACTTGTGTGCTCCCTCTCATTCATGTCTACTGACTGACATACTACATGTACATGTCTTATATACAACTCGCTACACTAAACAATCGACACTCGTTCATTCTCTCATACTGCACCATCAACCAAGCAAGCAACCGTGAGCAGAGGTGACAATGGCGCAACACAACCACGCAGCTGCATTGCGCGTTCGTACAATGTGCACGTCACGTTTTGGTCGACGCACCTGATGGGGCGCTCTGAACACTGTTAATGTCACTGTCGGCCGTGGTTCCTTTTCATTTTCATGTTTGTTTGGAACGTTCATTGGTCCGTTCAATTGCAAGAACACACATCTGTCCGTTGCAACATGTACATTGTACTTCTCTTCTCCCTCAGTTCTTCAGCAAGTCTGTACACAAGAACATTATAGTGTGTTGTTGTATGCAACATCAACCCGCGTTACACTATCGCCTATCGTGCAATCCGGCGTTTTATTTTTGCCCCAAATCCAAACCACTTTTTTAAAGCTCCAATTTGATGTGCTCTTAAATTTTTTCGAATAATTATGTAAATCCAGAAGGGAGTGGTTTCTTATTCAGTAGGTTGTTATTCAGGGATACCAAATGGTTCTAACGTAATCCATTATGTTGGTAAAGAACATGCTTGCGGATACATATTTAGATGTTTCACCTTGAAGGGAACACTATAATCAGCAATCTACAAGAAACGGTACAGTATATCTGCTTTGTTACAATAGTAATTTTGAAACAGTCGTCAAAACCATTTGATATATACCCGACACTCAATCACATACAGTATCACATACTGTAGTAGTTTTATCGCTTTGTTGTCGGAAAAATTAAAAAATATAAAAAAGTGCAGATTTATTTCTCAGAACAAATTATTGAACTCAAACATAAATTGTTGAACAGCAGCATGTTGATGGTATACGAAAAAAGGTTTATTATTAGCTGCGCATTTCAGAAAGCAGGAACCGTCAAAAACTGCCTGGATGTGCAGCATTTTGGGGCGTCAGATTTGTTTGTAGTGGTGACACTAATAATTGTAAAGCCCGCTTGATAAATGTTGGTGCCAGTTTCAAATATCGTGTAATTTAAAACCAAGTTATTCGTCTGACGCAAAACCTGTGTCATTTCGTTATTCAGCTTTCTCTCTTACAATTATGTTCATATTTTTTTCTCACACACCTGTTCCGTTTTCTGTTCACGTCATGGTTTTGTGCGTATACGCGTTTTTATTTGTTTGTTTTTACATTAAGTGGATCTGCTTGCATTTTATGTCCAGTAATCAGGCAGTCTTCGACAATACAGAACGTTTTTAAAACTTCAGATGCACACATGTATTGTCACTGAGAAAAAAACAGTTGGCAACATAGCAGAAAACATTGTAAGAAGTAAGAACACCAACCATATGCCTGTTTGCTGTTCTAAAAGTGCTGTTTGCAGTTGCCTAAATGATGCCAACTGTTGCTTCAGAACAAATGCATCAGCCTGATTGCTAGTCCACGTGGTTGCCAACAAGCCGTTCCTGTTGTATCTGCACCAACGCATTCCGCGTTTTTTCTATTGTCTGCAATTTCTTGTTCAACTTTCGTCGATGTATGTGTTGCGTTCATTGTATACTAGTCAACCCGCACAAACTATGGATTCGGTATATCAACTTCACAAAATCTGACAATTATGCAATGAGAAGGTGTAATATTATTTACAAACATGTCCAGTTGTTGTGGCCCAAAACCACGTTCCATGGAAGTGACCGTGAGCACAAGCTGTTAGACGCCCACTACATGTAGGTGCTCTCGTTAGGCATGCACCCAGGAAACATGGCTACTAATTCAGCTACTGGAGTTGGTAGTAATGTATTTAGTACCGGTTCATGAAAAGTACATGTACATACTGTATCTACAAAAATCACGTTCACACGTGTTATACAAAGACACATGATGTAAACGCGTTTTAGTCACTTTAGTCGGTAACTTATGGTAACCAAATTAGTATAGCCACGTTTTCTGAGCGTATTCCCTGCTACCCCGTCCGCCAGCACATTGGTATCCTGCATTGCCATTGGTGGTGTTTCCAGCTGAGTTTGTATTCACGGTCAACTTGTTGTGCACAGTGTTGAATGAACCATTGTGGCACAAGTTCAAGCTGCTCACTATGTGCTTTTCAATGTTCTCAAGTTAGCACCCTTTTAGTTTTGTTTTAGTCATGACCTCGGCGCACGCACCAGTAAAGTTACTGAAACGTGTTTATAACACCAACAGTTTTCCCGTGGTACAAGACCGCTCGAAGTTGAATTAATGGGCAATTTTTCTACATTTGAACGCTTTGAAATGGTTCATTCGACTTTGTGTTGGTTGATCACTGTACAATATGTGTGTAACTGCCGTGCAACCTGAGTAACGTTGTTTCGGCTAACGGTGTTATGTCATCTTTTTTTACTTACATGTCAATTAACTTCATCTGGACATCAAACGTGATCGTACGTGTGCACGACATTCAGTGTTGTTGTCACTGTTGTTGTGCTATCGTTGTTTAAACAACATTAACGTGTGTTGTTTTATAAACCTTTATGTCTTCGAATTTTCTCTGGTGAAACTGACTGAAATTTAATTGCACTGAGACTTACTAAACTGCATTGAAATCGTGTGCGAGTGTGATTATTCAATACGCCGTGACTACCACGAGATACATTGTAGGTGGTTTTAAAACACGATGGTATAAAAGAACGCTTGAACATTTGGTTTATTTTGCTCGATTTTCTTATTTTTGGAAAAGTTTACAATTGAAATGAATCAATGCTTTGAAAATATTTGACCGTTTTTTGAAAATCCAACAATTGTGCGATTGGATGCTTGAAACTGTGTTTTTTGCTTTTTTTGCAAACTACCGTACATGTATTTTGCTGTACTTCTAAGGACTTCACCTCATAAAGCCATTATTGCGCGCGTGTGTGGTTTTCTTTTTTTGCGGTAAAGTTTGTGGAGTTTTTTTTTCAATTTACGCATCCCACTCGCTGTTGGACGCTTGTCCACACCCCGATATGAATATTTGTTTGAGAAACAGTGATATAAAGTGAGTTTGAACTCTAGTCGATATCGTTTAAAACAACTACCTGGAAAACTGCATAAAACTCAGCGATGACAACAATCATGCAAGACAACCTGTGCGCAAACAAAAAGCTCACCAGAAACCTCAACCGCGCTGATATTGCTGCCAAGCAGGCCCTTGCCACGCACACAGATGTGCGGAGTCACTTGGCATTCTGCACACAATAAACTGTCCCGGGACAAAACACGACGCGGCAGTGGGGCACGGACACGCGGCGAAAACGCCACCGGACACGAGTTGGGCCATTTTTAGCGTGGCGCACAATGGGGCACTCCGGCACCGCCCCCCCCCCCCCCACTGAAATGCTAGCCATACATTACACTCATCAATAGTCGTCTCGGGGGTTCTTACCAGTTGCTTCGGGCTATAAAGCTGGGCCGATACCGAGGCACCCAACGGGTTCGCACAGCTCTGCTCCGCACACGCATCGTTGATGCAGCAACAACGGTCTGTTGAGCTTTTTGTTTGAGTGTAAATTAGCAGAGAGGCTCAAAATCGAATCCACTCTGCTTCTACGCTTGCGTTTGAAAATTGTGCGTATGCATGCGATTAATCAAATTCAAGTTAGCCAAATACAGAAAAATGTAAAAATTTGAATTGCAAAAAATGAGTGGATGAACTGCAAACAATATTTACCAACTGTGAACAAAAAATGGGGGTGGTTGTTTCTCTGGCGGAGTGGAGTTGCATCATATCAAACTCGATCCAAAAAAGTTGCCATGCGCATAATTAAAGCGACACAAACGCATGTTAGCAGCATGACAATGATTGATTGGTTGTTTTTGGTTGATTGCAGGCGATCTATGAGATGCTCGGGCCGGAGGTGACGAAATCAGCCGAGGACAGTCCGCGCAAGCGAGCGAAGATGATCTTTGACAAAATGGACGTCAACGGGGACAAGGAGCTCACGCTGGCCGAGTTCATTGAGGGGTGCCTCGCTGACAAGGAATTGTATCAAATACTGACCAACGAAGTGAAGAAATGAAACACTACAAACACTGAAAAAAACGCAACACCCCACAATTCTCTGTCCTCAAATCCACCCGTAACTTTTTGCACAATTTTCAGTTTTTTCTTCAGTTTCAGTTTCCCAGCGTGCAGATTTTGCCTGCCAGTTTACTATGAGTATCGATGCAGTCACAAACATGGCTGTTTTGAACTGATTGATCGAGACAACACTCTAATTTTACATTTTTTGTTTCAGTGTTTTACTGCTCGTGATTAATTATAGAATTTGCAGTTGCCATGATTATGTATCTTGTTTTTTGTCGAGTCGACTTTTTGAACTCTTGCAATGTATTCTTGTTACTTTGCATTTTTTGACGGAAAGAAATGGCTTAAAACATTTTTTGCAGCCACTGACACACCGGTATTGAACATGAGGGGGTACAATGTGTTCATTACATGTTTTGTAAGTATAATATGCATGTAACAGTGGAGTTCGGAAGTCAAAACGGTAAGAACCGATTTTGAAGTGAACCGAACCGAACCGCATGCATACAATTTTCAATTTTTCATGTGCGTGTTACTTCATTGATTGTTTTTAAATTAGCTACTTTTAAGTTTTTTCTCTCGCAAACTTCTGCGCCTCTTACCGAAAACAGAGTTGATTTATCCGGGATCAGTAACACATACAATGTAATTGATAGTCTTCTGCTTCTACACGTGCACGATACATCGCTTGTTTCTGATACGCACTGAGAAAGCTCAACCAATTACTCAACAAATTATTCAACAAATTGTTGAGCTACCACTGATCATCGCTCAACAAAGTTAGCATTTTCACAATTTTGTTTAGTAATTTGTTCTGTTGGCGTTCTCAGTATATGAATCAACTTTTTTGCCTCTGTGACTAACTTTATGTCTTTTTATACAACTTTAGTCGAAATTTGATACGTTGACCTGGAGCCTTTTGTGCTTTTTAATCGATTCGCGCGCAACTAACTGACAGGTGATTAATTTACATCTACAGTATGGCCGAATAAATAAGGTGGTCTTAGTATTTATCTTCTTTATCAAGGCGGGATTAATCGCAGTCTATGAGTTGTCTTTTTCAAGATATTTGCCAATCGGGTGTGCAATGGAGAAAAACCGAACAGAATAACCACGACAAATTAATCAATTAAAAAAAAACACGATCAATTTGATACACCATTGACCTTCTGAAAGTATTTTGTATTTTTTCATTCAAATTTCGCGCGCTCCCCTTGCTTCCTGAAGAAAAAGATGCCATGTTTACTCGGCCATTCTGTGAAACATTTCAACATCATTTCTACAGATTTCTCTTTGCAGGATTATTCTAAAACCGATCTATCTACAAGCAGTCTATTCATGAAATAAAAAAGGTGGAGTATTGAAAGTAAATATGGCGATTTGTCAGTTTTTGCCACACGGTGTTCAGATTTGTTTTTTCACACTCTCTGTGATTTCAGATAATTTCCATGATTCACACACCTTTTTTACAAATACCCCTAATAGTTTTGTGAGTAGAGTACGTTCTGTACAGTAATAATAGTTTTGTGAGTAGAGTACGTTCTGTACAGTAGTCTTTAACTGTTAAAATGAATGAACTAAACGTGTTTATATATTTGTTAACTCGAAATTTTTGGAGCAACAAAGGTTTTTTTAATGCTGAGGCAAAAGTGTTGCAAATTTTCGTCCACCTGGAGGCGTTTCTGTGCATGCCGATAAATCGCTTTATTTGTATAATTCTTTTATGGAACTAAAATAATCAAACGGTTTCAGTGTTTTTTAACTGCGGATACTTTCATAAACAAAGAAATTTTTAGTATTTTAGAATTAAATAGTGCCGAGCAAAATTTCCCGCTAATAATATCTTATAAACCTAGACTTTATAAAAGCGATTTTGTCGTGAATGCATTCACTCCAGTATTTACAAAATTCTAAATACCCGAAATGTTGCGTCTGTGTGTCGCTGAAAATTTCGGTTGCACAATTGTTGTTTTTGAACCTCGCAAACCACAGTAGAGAACTTTGTGATTCACGTTAATACCAGAAAAGCATTCGTTCATTCAGTTAAAATATGACGCCTTTGTATGCAAACTGTTATTTTTGAAAACCGTTGCCCTGCTTGTATGTATTTATATACCTAATCTGTCGTTAATTCCTGTCCTCGATTGGAATCTATTTTAAAAATCATGACGTTTTGATGCTTCGAATGTGGAATGAAGTCCTGGTCTGAAGACTGTGTGTTTAAAACA
Source organism: Theristus sp. LFF4_11 (assembly GCA_030248135.1). Classification (NCBI taxonomy): domain Eukaryota; kingdom Metazoa; phylum Nematoda; class Chromadorea; order Monhysterida; family Xyalidae; genus Theristus; species Theristus sp. LFF4_11. The sequence goes on along the minus strand of JASANC010000936.1, from coordinate 44,262 downwards.
GTAATGTTGCACAATTACAAAGAAACACGCACGCACACGAATGTTGCTGAAATATCGTGTGTGTGTGTGTGTGTGTTTGTGTTTAGTTCTGGCCTGTAACCTTTTGCAACAACACCAAACATTAAAAAAAACTGTGTTGTGCACCGTCTTCAGATGAGGTCTTGACTTGCGCAACAAATTCGCAGCCGTGTGTTGTGTGTTTTGGTTCGCTGTTTTGCCAGTACACGTGTGATATACATATTGTGTGTACTACAATTGTACTCTTTCTTCAAAATGTATTTTCTTGGTTTGGATTACCTAGTTTTTTTAACGTTTTTAACTACAAGTTTTTGCTGTGTGTGTTTGTGGTTTCAACAAAAAACGTTTCAAAACAAAATGGTCTCGCTTTCTTTTCATTGGCTTGACTTTTGATTTAAAAATGGTTGCTATTTAATTTGTCATGCAAGTGACAAGACAACTCGCAAGACGTAATAATACTCTATGTGAACGTGTCGAGTGCATGTACTTATTACTATGTCATTTAATGGGATTTTCAAATTTTGGTTTTAATTGAAACGACGTGGCATACAGAAACTTTTCAAGATCTGTAACAAATAAATATGACACATTGATGGATTATGGCACATGAACCGCAAGGAAATGTATAGAACTATAGAATCATCGATACTAGAACTATCTGAAAACAAAGCGAAAACAATTATACACACCAAAATCAGGCTTTTCCGGCGTTTAAAAACGCCGGTGGCCTCATAAAACCGCCAGATTTTTCTCAGTATCACTTATAAAACTGTTTTATTGCAGCTTCCCAGCGAGTCGCCTCAGTTTCACCAGATTCTGCGCGGTCAATTGATCGTGCGGATTCAGGCTTAGCGCCAGTTTGTAGTGCTGCTCCGCTCGTTCGTACTTGCCGTTGACGTGCAACATTGCGCCATAATTGGCGTGTGCCGTGGCACTGCGTTCGTCAATGGCGACCGTGGTGGCGTACTGACGTTCGGCGTGTTCGTTCTGGCGTGACGCGCGGTACAAGTTGGCGAGTGCCAGTGAGCTGTCGAAATGGCGCGCATTGAGCGAGTGCGCGCGCTGCAGAGCCTCCAGTGCTGCGGTCGACTGGCTCGTCTGCACGTAGAACTGGCCAATGTGATACCACGCAATGTGATCGTTCGGTGTCAGCTTGATCGCTTTCAGAAACCATTCCGCAGCCGTTTCAATGTGACCCTAAAAGTTGATTGGGTCATGGGTGTATCTGTTTCTTTGTAATTGTAAGATTAAACTTGTAATCTAGTATTGTGGATTTATTCAAACGTGTCCGGACTAAAATGACGTCATTTGCTTTAAAAACACCCGTTTGTCAAAGTACAGACACTAAAATGTCAGTTTGATGTGACTGATTCGACATTCACCATTTGTTTACGGGGAAAAAACGGCTAAACGGAAGTCTGGTTTGCTGTGAACGGCAAGCGCATGTTTGGCGGCACATGACGTCATTTCAGTGGGACACGTTTAAAAAATAGGTCATACAAAATATAAGTGTAAAGTTGTAAGTGAAGCCATGTGAAACCTGTTTCAGTTTCAGATGGCCCATGGTTAGGTACGCTGGCACGTGCTCTGGATTCACGTGCAGTGCTCGTTTGTACCAAAGCTCTGCGTTCGCGTGGTCGCCCGTTTTCGCCAGTGACTCGCCCAACATGTTGTACAGACTTGCAGTCGAACTAAAATTGGCGCTCACATTTTTAAACCAGTCAGTGACGGGAAAACACAATGT